>OY856187.1:40331829-40468264 GCA_963693315.1 Diogma glabrata | reverse complement strand
TACATGAGAATTCTGTATTATCGCTCTTTTACAGATCAGCAAATGGACCTAATAAAAAATTGTATTACTGTATAAATATAATCGGGAAAGCGATAATTGATAACAATTTGCATTAAAACAAACAATCGATATTTTTATTAGTTCTGTTTGTGCATTCCAAATTGTAACCGCGCGGGATATTTACTTTTAGAAAACTTACAATAAGTGTCATCACTTTTCCATGAAATTATGTATGAGTTTAAACTATTAAAACAATAATCGAATAAATAATTCAATCACTAACGGGAACTTTCCACCTTAATTACAAATCAATTTAAAATTATCTTACACCTATGTTTGGTTAAAATTGTACCCTCAAATATCGCCATTGTTTTATAAAACATAGAATATATATCAATGAAATCTCTATGTGGTTGGATGTTGAAGTGGAAGTGAAGAATTAACATTTTGGAAGGTCAAACTTATGGGCATGGATGTAGGTATGGGTGATTGTGGGCATGTGTAGTGTGTGTGCGTGTGTGTATGTGGGTGAGGGTACGCGAGTGTATGCGGGGTGAGAGTGTGTTATGACCTGGAGCAGCTTTAATATTACCTTCACACTTTGTAACACTGAATACATACAAAAAATAGACACAGGAGCTTAAATTTATATTCCAATAATTTATGTTATTATGTTATTTAAAAACATTTATTTATATTATTTAAAAACACTAATTTTATATTGAGCTAACAAGAAAAACTTATACTGACGGTTTACTAACTAACTAAAATTAATCACTTACTAACTTAAACGATTGAAAAAACTGAAACGTCTTGCTTAAACTCTAACTGAATGAATTCTAACTATTTTTTTGACTCTCTATTATTCTTGACTCCAAATCGATTTCTGATTTTTGTTAAGTTGTCAAAACAATTTATTATTTCTTAAACGCAAAATATTTTTTATAATTATTTCGAAATAATTTCGCGCAAGCAAGTAAAATTGAATTTCAAAATATGAAGTAAAATTAACAATACATAATTATTTCTTAAACGCAAAATAGTTTTTGTAATTATTTCGGAATAATTTCGCGCATGCAAGTAAAATTGAATTTCAAAATAGGGAGTAATAAGTCGATTAATTTAATTGAATAATTAACAATTTTGGAGTTTTGAGTTATTTGCTACATAGTTTAATATGTAGCACAACAAGTGTGAGAATATGTGAGTAATTGTGGGGTTGGACGGTGTGATCGCGGTTCTTTTCACGTAAGGGGGTCGCCAGAGTGAGTAGCGAAAATCCGAAATTCTACGTCCACGCCGTGCTACCTGGGTAACGCTAACAGAATTAGGTTGGTGTAGTTGAGAGGGGCAGAGTAAATACTGCTTATACTCAATGATTCTGCACCATGGCGAGTCATTGGCGCCATAAAACCAATGAAACTCAAGCGTCTGTTCTCCATGTTAGGGGCGGCTTGGAGCGGGCGTCTGTCTTGGATCAAGCGGCTCGCTATATAAATGTGTAGAAAGCGTCTGTTCTCCATGTTAAGGGCGGCTTGCAGCGGGCGTCTGACTTGGATCAAGCGGCTCGCTATATAAACGTGTAAAAAGGTTGTTTCTGGTGACCTTAAGATGCAGAACGAACCCATTCACGAAAATTTGGGTTGGGCGAAGGGCTAACACCCCATTTCCGTAAAAAATTATTGTCATGAACTCTGTACACAGGCCTCGGAATATCTCGGAATCATTATTGGAACGACCTCGGAAACTGTACCCGGACTACGATTTAAAAATGGGAACCTGGAACGTGCTAAGCCTTAGAAGACCAGGAGATCTCCTAAAACTCACACAACAAGTCGAGAGCTACACACTAGATATAGTGGCATTACAAGAACTAAGATGGCCAGGTAGTGGAATCCATGAAACAGCGAAAGGATACACTCTTTATTATTGCGGTCATCAAAACGGAGGAGAGTTTGGAGTTGGCTTTCTTATACACCGTCGCGTGAATCAGCATGTTATCGACTTCTGCCCAATTAATATGCGGTTATCCACACTGAGAATCCTCACGCAAAAATTCAATGTAACGATCGTCAATGTTCATGCACCTACTGAAGATAAAGCAGATGATATTAAAGACCTGTTCTTCCTAGAACTCGAAGAAGTCATCAATAAAATCCCACGGCAGGATATAAAAATCGTGGTAGGTGACTTTAATGCTCAAATCGGTAGGATTGCAGAACTTAAAACACATATCGGCCCTAAAACCTTCATCATACCAGCAACAATAACGGTTTTTGCGCAGCCGAGCTGGCTATGATGTATGATCTAGTAATTTCCAGCACTTTCTTCCCTCACAAGAGAATTCACAAGGCAACGTGGAAATCAAATGACGGAAGAACGGAAAATCAAATCGATCACGTCATGATTTCTAAGAGACACTCCACAAGTGTAACTGACGTTCGATCATACAGAGGTGCTGATATGGACACTGATCATATGCTTGTCATCTTTAAGTACAAGTGCAAATTATCATCTACATTTAATAGATAAGCAAAAAAGACCTTTTTAATGTCGTAACTAATAGTCTATTTTTTTATGATCAAAATTTTTTTCTAATAATTTGTAAATTTGAACTCTTACAAATCTTGCGGCTTGTTTAAAGACTATTTTCTGTATTTTTTTGTTGTCTTTTTTTATTAAAACATCAAACAAAGTTTTTAAAATTGCTTATATTTCGGCCTTGCGGGCCATCTTCATGAGCTATAATAATTAAAACAATTGTTTAAGAAAAATTAAACCAAATTATGCACACCAAATCGAAAAAACACAATGTGCAAACACAAAAACCTTTTCTATATCTTACCTAACTATTTGTCTAATTTTTATAAAAATAGTAACAATACTTGTTCTGGATATATATACAAAATTAAACTAATATAAAAAAACACTAATTTTTACGTTACAACTATTTGTACAACCATAAAAAACTACATATATAAATTTCACAAGTAAAAAATTTTTTTAACATTAACACTAATTATTTATATAAAAACAATTGATTAAAATATTTATAAAATTTATCTTTAGATCGATGTACTCGATCGAGTCTAGCATTACGTTTTAATAATATATAACTTTTTTTTAAACAATTGGCAAATCTAAAGTTGAAAAAAACCTGTCGTTCAAAAAGAAGATTGACCTAATTAGAAGAAACGGATTTTTTCCCTAACCTTAACTCAAAGTAAAAAAAACTTAAATAATATAGATAATTAATATAATTTTGGTAAAAAGATATTCATGCCAGTTACTATGATTTAAAAATGTATTTGTCTTTATTAAAGTTACAGAACAAATTGCGGGAGTAAAAAATTATTATGAATTAGGCTTATTTAGAGACTTGATGATTCCAATATAATTAGCATGTAGTTTATTAGTGTCTACTCTGTAGTTAACTGTGTTACCACTATGTGACCAAATATGGCACGCTTCCTTAAATGTACGTTTGAATTTTTTGTTTTCATATTCTAATATCTGAGTATTGTCAAAATCAAAGGATTCATTGCATTCAAAGGAATGTTTTGCTAGTGCTGATCTAAACTGACCACTCGCTAACCTACTTCGTGTTACTTTTACATCATTCTTATGTTGGTTAATTCTCGTATTTAGAGTTTTTGAAGTTTCTCCAATATAAACTTTCTTGCATTTACAATCGACTTTGTAAACCAAACCGTTTTTCTTTTCAACTGGTATTTTATCTTTTAATTGGGAAAAACACGAAGATAATTTGTTTGTAATTTTATTAGCAATGTACGTTGTATGTGATGTTGAAGTAATTCTTTTTTTGACATTCTCGGATAATGTAGGAATATAAGACAATGATCCAAACACCGTTTTTAGTTGTTGGTTGGGGGTAACAAGAGTAGTGTTTTTCTTTTTGTATGTATAAAGAGTTTTCATAATGAGCTTTGATATGAGTTTCTTGGGATAGTTGTTTATTGTTAATATGCTATTTATTCTATTGATATTGCTAGTTCTATATTGTTTGTCACTTAAATATAGAATTCGTTTTATGAAGGAATGGGCCACATTCAACTTCATATTGTAGGGGTGATAGGAAATAAAATTCAAAATTCTGTTGGATGCAGTTTTTTTATGGTACCAATTCGTTATGATCTTGTTATGAGTTCTTTTTAGTTTCATGTCCAAAAAGGGTAAGCTGTTCATGTTCTCTATCTCACAGGTAAACTGAATTCTCTTATGAAAACTATTAAAAATTTTTAATGTATTACTAATTTGGGATTCTGGCAAAGTTATCAAAAAATCATCTACGTATTTATAAATAATGGATGGTTGGTATGTGAGATGAAAAAGTTTTTCTTTCAGTAGTTTTTCCAGTACTATATCTGCTAATATCGGGGATAAAGGATTGCCCATCGCAAGGCCAAAGTTCTGTTTGTAAATATGGTTATTGTATTGAAAGTAATTATTATCTATGATGCAAGCATCAAACATTTCTAAGAAATCCGTTTGGGTAATATTTGAAGAAACGTCTATTTCAGACCACCTTTCAATAATAGCTTCTCTGGCTACTTCAACCGGTATGTTGGTAAATAAGGAAATAACATCAAACGAAACCAAAATCTCGTCATCTTTGAGAGTCACCTTATCTAAAATATCTTTTAATGTTATGGAATTTTTTATATTGAACTGGCTATTGGCAGTGAGTGGTTTAAGAATGTTACAACACAACTTTGAGAGATTATAAGCGGGAGAATTGATTGTTGATACAATGGGACGGAACGGAATATTAGGTTTGTGGATTTTTGGAAGAGCATATGCTCGCGGTGCAATCGGACTGATAACTTTAAGAGAAATTTTTTGTGACCTACTAATTATGTTTTTGTTGAACAATTTATCAATGAGTTTATTAATTTTGTTAGTTACCTTCTTTGTGGGATCATTATCTAATGGTTTATATGTGTTAATGTCCATCAGTAAGTTGTTCATTTTTTGTGTATAATAGTCTTTGTCTAGTAAGACCGTTTTATTACCTTTGTCACTTTTAGTTATATAGATATTCGGGTTGTTTTTAATAAATTTCACGAGATTATTTTTGGCGTTTAAAAGGAATTTTTCTGTTCTTGGTATCTTTTTATTCTTTTTCAAAAATTGAGTAATAAGATTAGTTGAATGGGACCTCATCGTCGAGGTGAGTTCGGGGTCTTCATATTGGTTTAAAATGTTTTCAATTTCCGAGAGGAAATCTAACACCGGAGTAGATGTTCTTTTTGAGGGGAGATTGAAATTGGGACCAAAGCTCAATAAAATTTCACAGTCCTTGGGAATAACTGTATTCGTTAGATTAACTACACAAGATGGATCATACTGGAAATTTAATTGATTTTGTTTGGAATTGAGAGCTACGAATTTGCTTTCAAGAGTCTTATTATGTGTATATTGTATTTTTTGTAATTCTTTATTTTGCGTATTTATAATTAGAGAGTAAAAATAAGGGTTAAATATTTCTTTTAGTTTGGCATCAATATCTCTTACCTGTACATCTAGACATCTTAATTTATGTTCGCATATCTTAATTTCTAAATTTAACATTTTATTGAAAAAGGCTTGCTTCATGCGTTTGATATTTTCAGCGTATGGATGTTCTTGCTGTTCTAAAGATTTAAAACAATTTCCCTTATGTATTATAAAACTTGGTGTTACATTATCTTGTTTGCATCTTCTTAAAAATTGTTTACGTTCCACAGTCACTACTCTTTTATTAGTGGAAACAAAATATTCTTTGGCTGTTGTTAAAGAAAAATTATTATGAGTAGCCTCGATGTTGATTAATAATTGGTGGATGTGATCAACCATTTTTAATCTGTGTATTATGCCGCTACACAATTGTACTTTTTTAATGTCGTAACTAATAGTCTATTTTTTTATGATCAAAATTTTTTTCTAATAATTTGTAAATTTGAACTCTTACAAATCTTGCGGCTTGTTTAAAGACTATTTTCTGTATTTTTTTGTTGTCTTTTTTTATTAAAACATCAAACAAATTTTTTAAAATTGCTTATATTTCGGCCTTGCGGGCCATCTTCATGAGCTATAATAATTAAAACAATTGTTTAAGAAAAATTAAACCAAATTATGCACACCAAATCGAAAAAACACAATGTGCAAACACAAAAACCTTGATTTTGACAATACTCAGATATTAGAATATGAAAACAAAAAATTCAAACGTACATTTAAGGAAGCGTGCCATATTTGGTCACATAGTGGTAACACAGTTAACTACAGAGTAGACACTAATAAACTACATGCTAATTATATTGGAATCATCAAGTCTCTAAATAAGCCTAATTCATAATAATTTTTTACTCCCGCAATTTGTTCTGTAACTTTAATAAAGACAAATACATTTTTAAATCATAGTAACTGGCATGAATATCTTTTTACCAAAATTATATTAATTATCTATATTATTTAAGTTTTTTTTACTTTGAGTTAAGGTTAGGGAAAAAATCCGTTTCTTCTAATTAGGTCAATCTTCTTTTTGAACGACAGGTTTTTTTCAACTTTAGATTTGCCAATTGTTTAAAAAAAAGTTATATATTATTAAAACGTAATGCTAGACTCGATCGAGTACATCGATCTAAAGATAAATTTTATAAATATTTTAATCAATTGTTTTTATATAAATAATTAGTGTTAATGTTAAAAAAATTTTTTACTTGTGAAATTTATATATGTAGTTTTTTATGGTTGTACAAATAGTTGTAACGTAAAAATTAGTGTTTTTTTATATTAGTTTAATTTTGTATATATATCCAGAACAAGTATTGTTACTATTTTTATAAAAATTAGACAAATAGTTAGGTAAGATATAGAAAAGGTTTTTGTGTTTGCACATTGTGTTTTTTCGATTTGGTGTGCATAATTTGGTTTAATTTTTCTTAAACAATTGTTTTAATTATTATAGCTCATGAAGATGGCCCGCAAGGCCGAAATATAAGCAATTTTAAAAACTTTGTTTGATGTTTTAATAAAAAAAGACAACAAAAAAATACAGAAAATAGTCTTTAAACAAGCCGCAAGATTTGTAAGAGTTCAAATTTACAAATTATTAGAAAAAAATTTTGATCGCAAAAAAGACCGTGCGCTGGAACGTCGATGCATTTAAACATCCGGAAACGCTGAACAGATATCAGGAAATAATAACACAAAACATAGAAGAGCATGACATCTCTTCTGAGATGCCATTTAACATACAAGAAGAATGGCAAACGCTTCAATCAACCATTATAGCCGCAGCACAAACTACAATCGGAAAGCGGCCACCGAAATCACATAACAAATGGTTCGACGACGAGTGCCGCCAATCCGTTGAACATAAACAAAAACTGCGAGAAAAATGGTTAACAAGGGACACCCGAAGCTCCCAAGCTGATTAGCTATGCGCCAGGAAAGCCTCAGAAAAACTTCTACGTAAAAAGAAACGCGAACACATGAAGAGCTGCATTGAAGACATCAACCAACATGCGGCCTGCGGACATTCAAAAGAGTGCTTTGCCAATGCACGGAATCTGACAAAAGATTTCCACCCAAGATCTACAGCCATCAAAAATGAAAATAATGAACTTACAACAAGTGAACGTGATGTGCTGGCAGTGTGGCGATCCCACTTTCAAGACCTATTGAATAGGACGAATGAAGTTCATCCTATTCGAGCAATTGCTCCATCAACTGAGGAGATTTTTGTCCCTTACCCAGCAATAGAGGAAGTGGAAGCTGCAATTAAAAAACTGAAAAATGGCAAATCACCAGGTTTCGATGGAATTCCCGCAGAACTTTTGAAAAATGGAGGACCAGCTCTGGTCTCACGTATATACGATCTGATTCTTGCAATCTGGGACCAAGAAGAACTACCTGCTGAATGGAAAACAGCTCTCATTGTTCCGCTACATAAGAAAGGTGACCGTCTAAAGTGTGCGAATTATTGTGGCATCGCACTGTTGAACACAGCATATAAAATACTAGCTAATGTCGTACTTGCTCGACTCATCCCGTTCGCCAAATCTATCATCGGTGACTATCAGTGTGGTTTTTGTCCCAACCGCTCAACCACAGATCAATGTTTTACATTAAGGATGATTCTGGAAAAATGTTGGGAGTACAACATCAGCATTCACCAGCTCTACGTTGATTTCAGGCAAGCATATGATAGTATCATCCGCGACAACCTCTGGTCCGCACTCATATGCCTTGGTATCCCAGAGAAACTTGTTTCTCTGTGCAAACTCACAACATCGGGATCAAATTGTAGAATAGTAATCGAAGGGTCAGTTTCTGATCCTTTCGATATAACATCAGGTCTTCGACAAGGCGATGCACTCGCACCTGTACTGTTTAATTTGGCGCTGGAGTACGCGATAAGAAAAAGCCGAATTGAGACGCAAAACTGCATATATAATAAATCTACTCAAGTTCTTGGCTACGCAGATGATATTGTGCTTCTCGGACGTAGAACGAGCGATATTAAAGATAGTCTCTCTCAGCTTGAAAGAAATGCTAAACGACTTGGATTATGCATCAACACCGGCAAAACTAAAGTGTTAACAACATTTAAGAACATACCTCCCGGAAATCTGGATACTGGCGACTACGAAGTGGAACGCGTGGAAAACTTCAAATACCTCGTGTCTGTAATAACATCGTCAAATGACATGCAGGCAGATATCAAAGCCCGTGTCTCTGCCGCATACAGAGTTTTCTACGCATACTCAAAACTTCTGCGATCAAAACATCTTTCGCGGCCGTGTAAACTCATACTTTACAAAGCATTAGTTCGACCTGTGCTTACATTTGGAAGTGAAAGCTGGACACTGACTTCCTCTGATTGTAGAATTTTATCAACATTCGAGAGGAAGGTCATACGAACAATTTATGGTCCATGTAAAGTTGCTGAAAATCAGTATTGAATCCGAATGAATCACGAAATCAGACAGCTTCTTGGAGGCTGCGATGTAATTGGATTCATTAAATCTAACCGAATCAGATGGTTTGGTCATGTAGAAAGGGCTCCATTAGATAGAATGATTAAAAAAGCGTCCCAACAACAACCAGCTGGTGTTCGTCGAAGAGGAAGACCTAGACAACGCTGGCGTGATGACATCATCCAAGACCTTCGTGATATAGGATGTCGAAACTGGGGTCAACTGGTCATGGAACGAGATGATTGGAAGCTTATTGCACAGACGGCAAAATCCCTTCATGGGATGTAAACGCCAGAGAGAGAGAGAGGTCGCCAGAGTCTACGCTGTTTACTTGTTTTTTATACATCCGCTTGTGTTATCATGTGTCTCGCGTACATTACAGTTTTGTGCTGGAGCAGCAGAATTTCTTTCTCGATTCCATAGATTGCAGCTAGTTTGGGGCTATTAATACAAACTCGCTAGGTACGCGACCTGCTATGCCACTTCGTTGTTATTCAACGAAGCAGCGCTTCATAACAGCTTGCCCTGGTCTCGTTGATTATGATTTGGTATTTACAAAGGGTTGAGACAGTTCTTTGCAGTCCAGACTGTGTCCTATCAGACATGTTTTCTAAAACGCAAAAGTGTTTTTTGGATTTAGTTTTTATTGTTTTGTTGCTGATATTAATTATCGTATTTACACAAAAAATTATGTTGAGGCAATGTGTGGCGAAAAATAATTTTTTTATGTTTGAAAAGGTAATGTTTATTTTTTTCTTGACAAATTAAAAATATTATTAAATAAAGAAACTTATTGTACTCCACCCTTATTTGTTTATTATTAAAAATGCAGCTGGAACATTTAAATTAGATGCTATTTTATACTTGATAGGTTTGTTTTTATTTTATTTTTGCAAAAAATGTTAATTTGTAAGAAAAATACGAGTCTTAGGACTTGTTAATCTCCATATTAAAAAACAACATTCTCCATGAAATCAAGATCATATATAGCCACTAAAATGGTGCCAAAGGCTATTTAAAATATTTTGAAAAAATAATGAAAGTGAAAAATAACACCACCCACGTTAAAAAAGTAAAAACAGAACATTTATGGTGAGAGTTTGTCAAGTTTTCTACATAATCGATTTTCTCACAAGCTATAAGTACTTTCAACTTGAAATTTTCTATAGTTGTAAAATTTAATTTGTATGTTTTTAAAACAATAATACTTTGGATTATTATATACATTCTTACATTACCAATAATAAAAATTTAAGTATTTTGCGCTCTAAATTTTGAATCAGCGCAACAGAATATTGAAATTTTTTTCATTTGTATATGAATAAGTACATACCAAAAATTTAAAATACTACCGCATACTCTATTTGAAATTATTTTAAAACTATATGCAAGTTTTGCTTTACTCTTCAAAATAAAATTGAAATAATACATATATTTTGTCAAATGTATAAAATATAGTATTATTTTGAGGTTTAATGCATCTATTCTCTCACAAATACGCTTACGCTTAAAAGTAAATTAGCTTATTAAACTGCGTCCCGCGCAGTGTTCGCCAAAGTACATGGCTGCTCGCGTGTAATAAGATTTTCGGCCGCCTAGTCTTATTGTGTTGATTGCATAAAATTCTAGATTGTTAAAAAATCTTAAAATAGTTTTGATTAATTTGTTTAACATTTTAAAAAAATTCCTCTCTTGATTTTTTGCAGCGCGGCTTCGGATACATTTTTTTTTTCAATTGCTATTAAAACTAAACTCAAACTATTAAAATATGAAGAGGCTGAAATCTCACAGCTCTGAGATATCAAGACTTTGGTTTTGGTTAAGGATTTTGATATAGTTTTCGGCATAAAACTTTTATGAGGACATTAGTTTTAGCTATCGGCAGCGATGTATATCAAACATAAAACTCTTTGTAAAAGACAAGTATTTTATCTCTGTTTAGAAATTTATTACAAAACTAACACGAAACATCAATTCGTTGCCGGAAAATTATAACAGATCATATTATAAACATAATTTAGTGAAAATATGATACACATAGCAATCTACACAAAATTCCATTTAGCGTTTCGAGAAATATTACGAAATCAAAAATTTGGATTTCTTTCAGAATCCCAAAAATATTCCAACAAATTAAAATAAAATCAAAAATTTAAACTTTTTTCAAAATTCTAAATATATTCCAGAAATTATTACAAATTCAGTAATTTGAATTTATTCAAAAAATTTTAAGGTATTGCAAAAATTATAACAGAAGCAAAAATACAAATATTTTTTTTTATTTTTTGTTTATAATTGTAAAATCTAAATTCACTCAAAATATTTTTAATAAATCAATTTTTTTAAAATAATATTTACTATACATCCAATTACTTATTTACTTACTTGAGTTTAATTGATCTCAAAAATTCAAAAAAAATTTACTATACATGTTACGAAATTCAAAATTTTATCGGCAGGTATTTTCGTACAATTGTATCGATGCAATGTATCGATGAAATTTTGAATTTTAAAACATGTAGTAAAGATTATTTTAAATAAAATTGATTTATTAAAAATATCTTGAGTGAATTTGGATTTTACAATTATAAACAAAAAATTAAAAAAAAATATTTTGCTTGACTCAAGTCGCTCCGGAGAAAGTTCTGATTTAACAAAAATACAAACTTGTTTCAAAATTCTAAAAATATTTCAAAACTTATAACAAAATCAAAAATTGAAGCCTTTTTCAAAATCTTAAAAATATTCCAGAAATTCAAACTTTTTCCAAAATTTTCAAAATATTGCAAAAATTATAACAAAATCAAAAAAACAAACATTTTTTAAAATTCCAAAAATTATAATAAAATTTAATATTACCCTGTCCAATTTCATGTTCATCACATTTTATATCATACAAGTAATTAATTTCATGTTTTCTTCACAAAAATATCGCAAAAATTATAACAAAATCAGAAATACAAGCTTTTTTCATAATTCCAAAAATCTTCAGAAAAATTATAATAAAATCTAAAGCTTCCATGTCCAATTTCATGTTCATCACATTTCATGTCATACAAATAATTAATTTTATTTTTTCTTCACAAAAAATGGGTAAAAAATAAATGATAATCATTCTTTTGACACACTTGACAATAACTTTTTGACAAACTTATAATGCAATAATCTAGATTTTGGTCTCACATACCAATTCCGGCTATCAAGATTTCTTTAAATTTCAGGTCACTCCTCATTATCACTTAAAATAAATGTTTTTAAGCAAAAAATATGCAAATTTCCTTGTTTGGACACACTTGACGATTTTTTTGACACGCTTCAGGTACAGTTATCGAACACATCGTCCTTTCTGTTCTTCCCATTGAGTAAACCCATTTTTAGAAATTTTTGAAATCGCTTCAGCGGTTTTTGAGATTTCGTCGGTCGTGACGGTCGGTCGGCAGACAGACATTTTTTTTGCTTTTTTAGAATTAGCAGGTCCTGGAACGTCGGGAAATGCTAAAAAGTGGGGGTAAGAATCTCATTCTTGGCTCGAGAAATAAATACTTTGTTTTTTTCAAAACCGATGTAATATAGCCCAGATATTCAGTAATATAAGGGCTCGCGCTTTAGTCTTCAAGCTTACTATTAAGTTGACGGTAGATATCACCTTGGTTAGTACTAATTCACTGCTATTTCCAGTGGTATCTCACGTTGACTCATATGCCAATAACAGGCACTAGAGTACGATATTTAGAGTAACAATTTGTGCGAAATTACTAAGGAGCAAAGGAATCGGTAACATGATACTTTTAACGACAAATAACATTGTGCAAATTAATGATGCTCTTCCAGAAGTCCCCACATTCATTATTCGTTGCTTCTAGAAGAGTATCATTACTTTGCACAATATTTTATCTCAAAGGTTTTATTGAGCGAATTCTGCTATTGAGTAACGTGTTGTTTCACTTGAAGGTTTTAAATTAAATTTGGCATATATTTTTTAAAAGTATGTATGTTTGTTGTTTTAGGTAGGGGAGAGTTGCCATATGCGTACCACTTAATTTTGAAGGCAGTTTAAATATTCTTTACTAAGCATTTTAGCAAATATTATGATTTATATCCATCTGTTAACTATCAAAGGTGTAATTTAACATAATTTTTCAACTATTCATTGATAGATCATTGTGATATAGCCATGCAAAAAGTACGATTAAGGACACCGGTATCCTAAATGGTACCAGCCAGTTTCCAATATCGTACCTGTTGGGAGGAATTAAAATTAGGTGCTACTTCCATTAGTTCTTCTGTCCAATCACAATATTTCCGCTTTTCCATGCCAAAAAATTCAAAAATATTTTATTTTGTTTTAAACAGTTTATTCACGCGGCAAATTTGACATTAGTATCTTAAATCGTACCAGTATGATTCGAAAACTACAGTGTGGTACGATTTAGGAATAAGTCGTCCCGTCAAATATTTGAGCCTAACCTTACAATATTATTATCATGTTTCTTAAATTCAATAAAATAAATTATAAAACATAATCAGTTCTCAAAAGTATTTAACGCTCTCTCAGAAACTGATCAGTTATATGAAATTCAGTCGAATGAAATCGTTTAAAATTAACATCAAACCTACTTGAATGTTTTTTACTTCTGTTATTCACAAGAAAATACTTATACTGATTGTTAATTTGTTTCTACTTTATTGGTTTAGATAAAAGTTAATATGTTTACCACCAGATTGCATAAAACTGTAATAATTATTGAATAATGGCACTAGTACGATTTAGGTGACCAGTACGCGTATGGCAACTCTCCCCTAAAAACAATTGCTATCTCGTGTGATATACTTTTGGCATCATTAACAATGAGATCCAAACTATGTGCAGAACAGGGTGCAAAAAATCTCCTGAATTCAATTTTTTTTTTGCAAATTATTGTGTTTATCTCGCATACTAGCATCATTTTACATGGAATATCTATAAAATATTAATATATTTAAATTAAGGTTTGAATAATACAAAATTGTAATTCAATTTTTTACTTTCCACCAATTGATTGATTGAAAATTTTTAAATAATAAATTGACTTAATCCATCGCCAGTGGTATTTATTTTATGACAAAACTCAAGGAAACGTCTCCTAATTTCTATTTTGTTTGTGCATAATAATGTTGAGACTACCCGAGCAGTTCGACTACATAATCAAACTCTTACATAAATTAATGAACTAGTTTATTGCTAGTTTATTTTTATTAAATATTGTTATGAATCACCACTGAATTCTTTTATATATTTTGTTTTTTCTCAGCTTACAACTGAATTTCTGATATATTTATTTATTAAAACTTACAACTTTATTTAGATTTCTTTCACTAACAATTTACAACCATGATTAATCTTTTTTTTAGAACATTAACTTTATTTTGTGCGTATATTTTCAATAACAACTAATTGTTAGTTAAACTCCCGAATAAAACACTATACTTGTGTTTTCTCTTCGATTTCTTTTAACGAACACCTCGATCAATTGAAAGTTACTTAAATTTATAATACACAATAATTAGGACAAAATATGTTAGGACAAATTAATCCGATTAAGAAATTTTGATAAAACAACAAATGCGACAACAAAATATTTAATTTCTTGCATTTTGTAACCTGCTTTAAATAATTAAAGTTATTATTTAAAACAAATTACTCAACACAAGAAATGTTGAACTTGCATTTGTTGTTTGTTACTTTAATATTTTTTGTAATATTAGTTATAACTAATTTTTTATCTTCTAATAAAGATAAATTGGGATGCAAAAAAACAAATCCTATTATAATAATAAGTTGATGGCTTACATCAGGCATACAGTGCAAAACAATAGAAGCATGTTTTGGATTTTCGAAACAATTCTAGCATATTATTTCTTTATTTTGTACTTATAATATTAGTAAATTCATTTTGTATCTAATCACCTGAATAATGGGCTTTTCGATACGACAAATTTAGCAACCACTTAAACTCCCTAAAGAAAATTACCATAGTTATAAGGGTATAACTTGTTTGATAACCCTCTAATGGCAATACATTTTATACAAACATTGACTAATATTTATTTTATGTTCTATAGCCTAATACCAATGGGCTATTATTTTGAAAACGTACATCGAAAAAAAAACAACTATTTTTTAAAAATCTGAAATTTTGATATTTTGTTGGTATTGACGAAAGGAAAAAAGTTATTTCTGCTTTTATTTTTCTTTTTGCATATAAAAAGAAAATTTAAACGAGGAATAAAAATTAAATAAATAAATATAAACGGAAGTTTAGGGTAGTAAATTTAACATTATTATTTTGTATTCTCCACAATTTCGTGTATTTATTTATTTCAACCGTCTTAAATGTGTACAAGAAACACGGTTCTCTCATCTTTTGATATTTATTTATTTTTTGTTGAGAATAATAATTTCTGTCAACAAAAATCTAAGCAAATTTGATCTTTTTTTAAGAAAGCATAAGAAAAGACATAAAACTTTAACTCTTATTATTTTATGTACAATAATCTCTAAATGTGTAGGAGGACTGCCAGATTGTTGGATAAAAAAAATTGAATATAGAGAAAGAGTTAATCGAAGCAATTTCATCTTTAAATTTTCTGTTTGTTTTGGGTAGATATTTGATTATATGAATTACAGATGGAGATAAGTTTTATTTTATATTTGGTTAGGTTATAGCACATATTGTATTATCACTTCGATAAAATGTTTGAACGACAAATTGCAGGTCATCACAATCGTAAAATTTTTACGTTAAAATTTTTTAAAATCCTTTGTCTGACATTTATGGATTTATTATAAGGATATTGTTTTCAGAATAACAAGATATATGTGAATATATATATGAATCAACGGTAAACCGACCGACATATAAAAAATCTTTTGGATTGGCTCCATTCGTTTTGTTTTCAAATCGTGTAATAAAAAACCACTTACCATAAAAAAATATTCCAAATCATTAAACCGTAAATCGTAGTCATTACAAAATCAAATATAAACAACAAATATCAGTTTTACTCACTCACTAACGCAGTAAAACGTTTTAATTGAACAACATCCCTTTCAAATAATATAACAAGAAACAAATTAGAAAAAAAATTTATTGATTATTTATTTCCATAGGTTTCCATCAATTCACGAGATCAATTTTCTGTTATCATACTTTGTATCTCGTAGTAAAAGTTTTATTCCGAGTTTTTTATAACCAACAGGAACAACAACAATTTATTCATATATTCTTGTAATAATAATTTTAAATAAAGGAAAAAAGCGATAAAATAGAAACGAAAATCATAAAAAGAGGAAAAATATTTTGGAAAAAAAGAAAATTTAATTAAATTATCCTTAAAAATATAGTTTTTTGATTTAATTTAATTTTTTTTTTGGTTTCGTAGATACGATATGATGACAGATAAAAAAGGATAAATTTTTATATATAAAAAGTTTTATCACAGTTTTGTTGGTAATAATATTTAGATTTTATTACACTTTTTGACTAAAATGCTCTGAAGTTTATAGCTTTTGTGTATAATTTTGTTGTTTTGAATTAATTCTAAATATATTAAATTATAGTATTGATAGTTGGTTTTTATAACTCCTTCAGCAACTTATTATTCATAAAAGACTAATGAAAAATATGCTGTAATAAATGATGACAAATATGTTGAGATAAACAACCATGAGTAGAAACTTTGGGTGGAAAATCAAATAAATTAAATTTGTTTTTAGTAAATACAATTTTAGCAATTGTAAAAGGTGAAAAACACGTGAAATCAGCAAAGTCTGGAAATGAGGTTTTAATTTTTTATATTTAGGTATTGGAATTCGTTGAGATCAATAAAACAAATTTTCTACGTTTTTAGTTTTTTTTAACCCTGTCTTAATATAGAGGGTGATGAAAAATTAAAAAATTGATCGACCCTGGTGTATTGAAACGGCTACAGTAAAAACTACTGAGCTGATTTTAGTGTTATATAGCTCAAAATATTGGTATAAAACAGGGCTAATCAAAATAGTAATTCACATTTTATGACCTTCTTCCTCCTTTTCTTTTAGGAAAATAACGGTAACAAATTCAAAATCAATTTTCTAGAAATGCGTATTTTTTAAATTTTTGATTTTTTAACATATGTTACTAACATTTTTTAAAATTTTCAGGAGGGGATTATTTTTTGTTTTTTTTTATTAATTTTATTGCAACACGCCTTAAAATTTTTTATTATAAGAAAAAGTGGAGATAAAAAATTTTTTTGGATGTACGTAGGTATATGTTTTTATATTAAATTTTTAGTTTTAACTCAAAATAAATATTTTACAAATTTTTTATCATTTATTTAATTTTACACTAATAAATTCATTAGAGTTAGAATAACGTCTAGCTTAGATGGATCCATCATTTGTAGGAATATATGAGTGATATCATCGTGTTCCAGGAACTGTTTTTAAATTGGCCTATCTATCAGTTATTTGATTTCGTTTTTCAATGTAACCTGCCTCGGTTACATAGAAAAAATGCATCTTGTCTTGAAAAGTACCTGGAGCTGCTGCCCAGTTATAGAACTCTAGAGGTGTTGATATAACTTTGTCGTATTCTTTCTTAAGACTCGCTCTACAGTCTTCCCCCGAACATAAGAACTGGTTCTTTTGATCGAATAGAAGAACGAGTGGTCCTATTCATTTAGAAGAACCGGTTATTTTATTCAGAATAATTTCACCAACATCAATTCGAAGCACTGCAAAATTCCAATATAAAAATATGGAGGAGCTGAAATCTCACAGCTCTGAGATATCAAGACTTCGGTCTGGGTTAAGGATTTGTATATAGTTTTCGGCAAAAACTTTTATGAGGACATGGTTTTTAGTTTTGGGCAGCGATGTATGTCAAACATAACTCTTTGTTAAAGTACAAGTGTTTTTTATCTTTGTTTAAAAACTTATTACAAAACTAACACGATACATCAATACGTTGCCGGAAAATTACAATCAAAATTCCAAAAATATTGTTAAATTAAATAAAATCAAACTTTTTTCAAAATTCCAAAAATATTCTAAAAATTAGAATAAAATCAAATATTTGAACTGTTCCTAAATTCCGATAATATTCCAAAAATTCTTAAAAATTTAAACTTTTCCAAAATTCTAAAAATATTGCAAAAATTATTATAAATTCAAAAATTAAACCTTTTTTCAAAATTCCAAAAATATTTCAAAAAGTAGAATGAAATCAAATATTTAAACTTTTTATAAATTCCAATAATACTCCAAAAATTCTTAAAAATTCAAACTTTTTCCAAAATTCTAAAAATATTGCAAAAATTATTACAAAATCAATAATTGAAAATTTTTTCAAAATTCCAAAAATTATAATAAAATCAAAAATAAAAATTTTTCAAAATTCTAAAAATATTCAAAAATTCTGACAAAATCAAAAATTAAAACTTTTGCCGAAATTCTAAAAATATTGCAAAAATTATTACAAAATCAAAAATACAAACTTTTTCCACATTCCAAAAATATTTCAAAAACTATAACAAATTCAAAAATTTCCATGACCAATTTCATTTTAAATTATATTTACGTCATAAAAACAGCTACATTTTTTTCCAAAAAATTGGCTAAAAAAATAAATGAAATCATTTTTTGACACACTTGACATTATTTTTTTGACAAACTTATAATGCCATAAATCTCAATAATAATAATAAAATTTCATTTCAAACAAACAATTTTATTTTTTTTCCAAAAAATTGGGTAAAAAAATAAATAAAACTCTTTCTTTTGACACACTTTACAACATTTTTTGACAAACTTATAATGCAATAATCTAGTTTTTGATCTCACATATGTAACGAAGTAGCTTGGTGCTCGATAACGCAGTTATATAAAGTCCCTGGTTTGGACATGCACTGTTTCCTCATACCTATCAAAATTGCATTCGCGCAAATGTTCATAGTCGTTTTTCCTCCTGTCCGGTACATCTTGTCTTAAAATCGATTCACGGTCATCATTTATTACCGTTTCCGCCACATAGACTTGATACCGTAAAAATAGTGGTGTAATATTATTCCCATGCAGTTTCCTTTGCGCCATATATAATCATTAATCGCTGTACAGTTTGGTATTCTACAACGGTTGTGCTGTCTCTTTCATTGAGCCACTATCTATTCAATTTGAAATACTTAATTACTGTAAATAAGTTTCTCATTAATCCATACGCATGTTATTTACATATTTAGTAAATTCAAATGTTATGTAAATATATTTCTTTCTTTGAAATCTTTTCAATTTCTATTACAAACCAGCAATCATATTTCTTAATGGGTAAAATGATTTACTATATGTCGCAAGTCCGAAAAACTACCCTATCGATTCGATATTACATGCATATAAATACGAGTTGACAGGCGGCAACGCTCTCTTAATTTTTCATAATCTATTGTGACTTAGTCGCATTTTGATTCGGATTTTATAAAAATTGGATTGTGTTGTTGGTAGACATTTTTTTTAATGTGCGAGGTTGACAGCCATCATGGAAAATTGAAATGAATGGGATCTTATACTGGGCTGTAAATATCGAATTAACAAATTCTGTGATCTGGTTGTCGAAGGATAGAACGCCCATTACTATCGCAATATACCACCCGCCCCGGATCAGGAATTAAAACAAACGTAAGCTAGATTTGTTTTGATTATTTTTTTTGGTGATAATAAGTTGTGGTTTGCTACAAGATGGTGAAAAATTCTTTTCTCACCGGACGAGTGACGTCAGTACCGTACTATTAAAATAATAAAGAAATCCGCTCTTTATTTAGAAAATCTTCACATTAAATAAACCGAAAGAAGCTAATAACCAAAAAAGAAAATAATTTGCCTGTTTGGGGGATAAGGACGTTGAAACAACATAATCTGTTACTCTGAAAATTCCCTTAGAAAATTTTATCTGTGTTTCGTGTCTGGATTCGAACTCAAACTCATCAGATTAAATCAGTATAAAGCAATTAATTTTTATTACCATCACGTAACCGTTGATTAATTAGAGTTGCTGTATAACTTAACTTTTAGGTACACATTATTTGTGTGGTGATCATCGTTGTGAAATAATGAACTCTGGAATGCAATTGGAATGCCTAAATAGCATTATCTAATAGTATTACTATTGATTGAATTTGTATTGAAAATACTTTATAGTATTCCTTGATTTAATAAATGCACTAACATGGTTATAGAGCATTGAATGTAGCAACTAAAACTAACACAAAATAAAACAACATTCTATATAGCTTAGATGTGGTTCAAAATGAAAACAAATAAGAAAACTGTATTTTCTGAAAATCATAATATTTGTTTGCAATCTCATCAATAAAGAAATATAAAAGTTTATTTTAGAGATAGTCAGATAAAACAATCAATTATCAAATTGCAATGGAGGTGGAGAGGTACATAGTATTTTATTTAGATTGATAATTAGAAACAAAATCAATTGTAAAAACTTTGGATTTGATCACCACCCACTTCTTCGAAATTCTTCGTCCAAACAATAACAATCCTTAACTGAATCAACAAATCAATTCAATATTTAACACTATAAAACCCGAAAATCTAACTTCTTGTGCTGAACATTTTTAAAACAAACATAAAAAACGAATCACACATAAAAATAACAAATCGCAACTATTTAATTTGATATCATAGTTCAACAGAAGATTGGACATTTTTTTTCTGTATATTTTCAATCGCAAAAAATATAACAAACAAAACGACCCTTTTTCAAGATAATATTAATTTTTTACAAAACATCAAACACTAATATCCTTGATATAAGAAAACGGATAGCACAACAAACACAAACATAAAAAAAGCTCAACATCTAGCATACCACTTCATGTTTTCCTATCATTAACATGATGAGAGTGCTTTTTTTATTATACATTTTACTGTGTTTTCTATACATCAAGTGTGGAAAATGTGAGAAGAATTATTTTGTTTTGTTTTTCTAGTTTTGTATTCAATGGCGCCGCTCACGCGTTTTCACATTTCTAAATATGATTTATAACTTTTATTATTTTTTATTTTCGATCGTTCGAAGTTCATATATATCGTTCTTAGTTCGAAGATAACTAAGTTTGAGAAAAATAACCACAACAATCACCCTACTTAGATCTTTTATCATATTATCAGTTTTTCTATTCAATTGAATTTTTGTTATTTTCCTTGAGTGCATTTGATGTCGAGGAGAATGATATTGTTTTATTGCCTTGAGAATTTCTAGTGGGTATTTGTTTTTTTGAATAAATCTTCTATGTCAAGATTTCTTACTTTTTGAAATTGGTTAACCAAAAAACAAAAAAATAAATTTCAATTTGTTGTGTTGTTTTTTTAATATAAATCAATTTCCAGGGAGCGAAAATCATGAAACTAAACTTTCTATGCTTAGATAATAAATGACGTTATCCGATTATTAAATAAAGTTGATTTTGGTTTAGAATATGAATTGTTATGAAGATTAGTCTTCTATTCCAAGCCATACCACAAATGTTTAACATGATATTAATTGATTGCCTGCGGGACTAAACTATATCGATATGCTAGAAATCTCACCTTTAATAAGACTAACCATTTTTAATATATTTACCAGGTTGCTTTTACCCACGAGGTAGATGCCACCCCTTCTCGGGGGTGAAAAATTATTCATTAAATCTGGGAATATATAGATTGACTATTTCTAAGCAACTTCCCGCATGGAGGGATTAGTTTTTATTGTTTTGAAATTTTTTGTATTTTTGATGGTGACAACCTCGCGTACTCCAGTCCCTGCTATTGACATACGAGTTGACGTGAGATATCACACACCACTGGCAATAGCAGTGAGATATCACTAGCCAAGGTGACATCTTAGGGGTGGTGGCGGATGAACTGTATTCAGTCAACGGTAGCACCCTCAATCTTAGCTGTTAAATAATCCTTGATGATGAGACGCTATTGCTTCCTTGAAGAAATGAGCCTTCATATAATTATGTGTGGGCTTTAATCTTTAAAAAGACTGCGTCACAGGATCAAGGAATAAGCAACCGTCTGGATTATTGGCAACTACATTTTTGTTTTGTTTCAGCAAATTTTTATAACAATTTGCTATTTACTTTTTAATTTACTTTTATTTTCTCTATTCTATCATAAAATATTGGCCTATGTCATTTTTGTCAGTGATGGGATTTTTTGTTTAGTTATCCATTCTTTAACAAAAAATATTAAAAAGCAAAAAAAAGAAAGATTTACGTCCATCAACACCTTTGAACGTATGTTGTTGTGGGACCTTGGTCTTAAAAGGTTGTTATGTGTTATTGTGACACATATTGTAATTCCTACTACACAACACATATTATTAAAAAAAAAAAAAACTTTTGTTAAATAAAGTTTTTGCTAAAAATCAAAACTTTCCGACTTATTCGCGAGTGAACATTTCAATTTTGCAACCAACGAAACCACATTTTCAGTTGGTTCTTCACGAATAACTCACAAAGTAAGGATTTTTGTATTTATAAAATACAAAAAAATGGTCGATTTATTGTGTCTGTAGACCCAATGCAAACGGAGTAATAGATAGCATGTTGAAGGTTGGTCATATTCGTCAAATGTCAAAATTGAAATGTCAACGTGGAATGTCCCGTGAAATGTCCCGATTTGTCCTCCTGATCCTCATCCTTACAGCTCATTCAATCAGTACTTGCGTGCTCTCCAAGGATCCAGTAACCAGTGATGACTTTACCAATGTACTAATATTCTGCCTACTCAAGGATGTAAGTTCTTTGGAACGCTGCAGGTCTAGTGTGGGAAAGATTAACCTGCTTATCCTACAGGTAATGGTGTTTGACTACAGCCCTATAGGTTACGCATTTACCCCTGTCATAAGTTAGTTGTTTGAGAGTGGCAAACGACTCGCTTAGAGCTTCCATTTCTTGTAGAACATCGAGTTCAGTCCCTTACTTAGCAAATGCGTCCACTATATAGTTTCCCTTAACGCAACTTTTGGTGCCGTTGCTACTACATCTACCGATTTTAATTCAGTTATATCAATAATTTAAATCATTAAATTATTGTAAAAATAAATGCACAAAACAATCTTTTGATAGTTATATTAGTCCAAGAGCTAGTGAACCTTTTGAGTAACGGTCGTCCTGTAAGGCTAGAATTTTTTTATTACACGGAAACCACAACCTGACAGGCATCAGCCATGCAAGTCATCATTCCCTATATGTTTAAAAGTGTAAAAAAAATGAAAAAAAAACTTGGTCCTGTAAGCTTGAAATTTTTATATGATTTAGCTCACTTATTGTAGAGTACAAAAACAAATTGACAGGCGATTTGGAGATGCACAAGTATCTGCCAGGCAAATGGAAATGTGTTACAACTTGCCGGCCGGCCGTCACAAGCGACGAAATCTAGAAAACCGCTTAACGGATTTCCAAAATTTTTGTTTCAAAAAATAGGTTTACTCAATGGGAAGAGCTGAAAGGACGATGTGTTCGATAACTGTACCGGAAGTGTGTCAAAAAAATCGTCAAGTGTGTCAAAACATGGAAATTTGCATATTTTTGGCTGAAAAACGTTCATCTTAAGTGATTCCGGATATAAACATTGAATTTGAAGAAATTCGTCGGGATTGGTATGTGATACCGAAAACTAGATTATTGCATTAAAAGTTTGTCAAAAAAATGTTGTCAAGTGTGTCAAAAGAAAGATTTTTATTTATTTTTTTACCCAATTTTTCGGAAAAAATAAAATAAATTATTTGTATGACCTGAAATTTTATTATTATTATTGAGAATTATGGCATAAGTTTGTCAAAAAAATGTTATCAAGTGTGTCAAAAGAAAGATTTTTATTTATTTTTTTACCCAATTTTTTGGGAAAAAATAAAATAAATTATTTGTATGACATGACATTTTATTATTTTTATAAATATAAGTTTGTCAAAAAAATGTTGTCAAGTATGTCAAAAAAATTAACTGTTTGTATTACGAAAATGTGGCATGGAAAATTTTTGAACTTGTTTTAGTTTTTGAAATATTTTTTGAATTTTGAAAAAAGTTTGTATTTTTGAATTTGTAATAATTTTTGCAATATTTTTAGAATTTTTGGAAAAATTTTTAATTTTTGATATTGTTATAATTTTTGCAATATTTGTAGAATTTTGGAAAAAGTTTCAATTTTTGAATTTTTAAGAATTTTTGGAATATTATTAGAATTTAGAAAAAGTTTAAATATTTGATTTTATTTTAATTTTTGGAATATATTTAGAATTTTTAAAAAAGTTTGATTGCAATTAATTTTTACAATATTATTGGAATCTTGAAAGAAATATGAATTTGTGATTTTGTAATATTTTCTCGAAACGCTTAATGGAGAGGTTTTTGAGTAGTTTGCTGAGTGAATTCTTGATAACTCAGAGCTTGAGATCTCAGCCAATCCATATTTTATATATATGTTTGAGTAAGTGATTCAAAGAAAGTGGGTAAAATTACAGGCGGTTCTGGCTAGCATAAGTCCTTGACAGGCGAGGGGAAAGATGCTATGGGAGTGCGAGTAAGAGTCGTAATTTTAGGTCATACAAATAATTTATTTTATTTTTTCCAAAAACTTGGGTAAAAAAATAAATAAAACCTTTCTTTTGACACACTTGACAACATTTTTTTGACAAACTTATAATGCCATAATTCTCAATAATAATAATAAAAATTCAGGTCATACAGATTATTAATTTTATTTCTTTCCTAAAAATTGGGTAAAAAAATAAATAAAAATCTTTCTTTTGGCACACTTGACAACATTTTTTTGACAAACTTATAATGCCATAATTCTCAATAATAATAATAAAATTTCAGGTCATACAAATAATTTATTTTTTTCCGAAAAATTGGGTAAAAAAATAAATAAAAATCTTACTTTTGACACACTTGACAACATTTTTTTGACAAACTTATAATGCAATAATCTAGTTTTTGGTATCACATACCAATCCCGACCATCGAGATTTCTTCAAATTCAATGTTTATATCCGGAATCACTTAAGATGAACGTTTTTAAGCCAAAAATATGCAAATTTCCTTGTTTTGACACACTTGACGATTTTTTTGACACACTCCCGGTACAGTTATCGAACACATCGTCCTTTCAGCTCATTCCATTGAGTAAACTTATTTTTAGAAACAAAAATTTTGGAAATCCGTTAAGCGGTTTTTTAGATTTCGTCGCTTGTGACGGCCGGCCGGCAAGTTGTAACACATTTCGATTCGCCTGGCAGATACTTGTGCATCTCCAAATCGCCTGTCAATTTGTTTTTGTACTCTACAATAAGTGAGCTAAATCATATAAAAATTTCAAGCTTACAGGACCAAGTTTTTTCGTTCATTTTTTTACACTTTTAAACATATAGGAGATGATGACGTACACGGCTGATGCCTGCCAGGTTGTGGTTTCCGTACTTCACTTTTTATGAACTTTCACTAAAAAAAATTCTAGCCTTACAGAACGACCGTTACTCAAAAGGTTCACCAGCTCTCAGTCTATATATTTATTCGACGCGTTTCGAATGTTATACATTCATCATCGACTACAAAAATATAAGACTAAATATAAATAAAAACAATAATTCATTCATAAAATTCATTCATTCATAAAATTTTTGACTGAAAAAATGGCATACTAATATTTTATGAATTAAATAATTTTTCATGCATATAAAATTTACTTGTTTTTCAAAGAAATATGAAACAATGATCAAATATTATTAGACGAGGGATTAGCGTACAAAAGTATGTACTGCAGCCAAATTCTGTAATTGTGAAGCGGTGAAGTGATAAGTTTTTTAATGAAAAGAAACGAAGAAATTTTTATCACTTCACCGCTTCACAGTTACAGAATTTGGCTGCTGTACTTACTTTCGAAAACCTGTATAGTTAAACGGATTTGAATGCGGTTTTTTGCATTCGATTCAGATTGTCAATTATAAAATTTGTTTGGTGTTTTGCAAACCCAGATCGGCCCAGGTCAGGGCGCCCTTACTATACAGCTTCTCCTTGACTTTTGTCAAAGTTTTCTACACAAAATTCCCAATATTTGTTATTTTCGGGATCGCTGATCATCATTATGATATTTAAAAATGTACCTGCCGTACCTGGGGATCATAGCGACCCGATTATGAAGATCATCTCCTGGAGTTTTCTTTAAATTTCTTATCAAAAGCATTAAAAATCTTTGCTCGGGGGCTTTCGAGGTCGCTGATCACGAATATGATGTTTAAAAATTCACCTAACTCACCTTGGGATATCAACGACTCGATAAGGTAGATCATCTACTGGAGTTTTCTTTAAATTTTTTATGGATGCCATTAAAAATCATTACTCGAGGGTTTTTGGGGTCGCTGATCACGAATATGATGTCTAAAACTTCACCCGACATACCTGGGGATCATATCGACCCGATAATGCAAGATCACCTACTGGAGTTTCCTTAATTTTTTTTATCAAAATCATTATTCGGGTGTTTTTGGGGTCACTGATCATGATTATGGTATTAAAAAACTTCCCTGACATACCGGGGACTTATAATGACTTTATTTTTAATATCATCTCCCGGAGTTTTCTTACCCGGTTATTATTATATAACAATAATATTATTTATAATATTATAATATTACAATATAATACTATAATAATATTTATAATAATAATAATAATAATAATATTTATAAAATTATTATTAAAAAATTATTATTATTAGTATTAATATTTATTATTATATATTACTATATTATATAATTATTATAAAATAGTTTATTAAAAAAAACTTGATTTATTTATAACCCCTTGTTAACAAAAATATTTGAAAATAAATTAAATTTAAAATATTTTGAAAAATAATTTTAAAAGTTTAAAAAAATAGGTAGTACGTGCCTGTATATTATATTATATTATATAAAACTGTGTTATATTTATATTATATTATATAAACTGTATATTATATTATATATTATAAAACAATATCATATTATATACAAATTATATTATATAAATATATTATATTATATTGTAACGACTCTTCGTTGGTTCTTTTAGATTATTGAACAAACACGACAGTAAAAGACAGATCTTTAGTTAACAGAATCTCAAACTTTATTTGTCTTCAAATTACAGCAGCTTCCGTTTTTCCTTACAATAAATTCCAGGGTCTCCAATTTATGTACGATAAACTTCACCGCTTTTCCACAATTTGAATCAATAATACTCGGAATCGTAAAATCTGTATTTACTATTCCACTAAGTTCAGATTCTTTCACTATTAGTACCCAGGCTCAAGTACCACCGATTATTCCTTATACTTGCAAATATTTATAAACACTTTTAACTGCAAAATTAAAACTGACTATCTGATATTTTTGTTTGCTTATTTATATCGAAAAATAAATAAATCGAAACTTCTATAATCCACTAGAAATCAATACTACGTAGTCTGTACATCTTGAATAAGCCACACCTGTTTTCATTCATATTTGCATTTGTATTAGCGAACTCAAATTTAATTTATGCAAAATGTATTAGGTAACTCCTTTTAATTCATTAATGTGAACAAATTTAATTTACATTAATTTATGCAATACAATTTGCAATACAAGTAAAAGATTGAAAAAGGAGTTAACTTTTAATTCATGAATGAGTAAATAAAATTAACCCATTCTGGACGAAGTTTATTACATTGCCCTCCATTTAGTTTTGTTCGTCCCGAACAATATCAGATATCGCATTGGTGCTGTTACCTTGGTACGGTGCCAACCTTTGCAGATGTATCACTTTCATCTTGGTACGGGGTCCCTTTTGTATGCGGTAGATGACATCATTAATTCGCTTGATTATTTTATATGGGCCTTCCCAATCTGGCTGCAGCTTGGGTGATCTTCCCTTAGTTCTTCTGGGGTTGTATGGCCATACCAATTCTCCTTCTTAAAAACCGCCACTATTTGCATTTATGTCGTACCTGGTTTTCATTTTGTCACTGGCAATCTTAATGTGGTCTCGAACCTGCTGATGGATTTTATTCATCTTCTCCCTTAGTTGTCCCACATAATCTGTTTTCGTGGATACCAGACCTCCAGGGATGCCGAACTCGATGTCACTAGGAAGATGTAGTTCTCTTCCGAACATGATATTCGCTGGCGTTTCACTTGTCGTATCGTGCACTGCGCTACGATAGGTCATCAAGAATAACGGAAGATCCTTGTCCCAATTTCTTTGGTTGGCTTCTACTACCTTTGACAAATGTTCTTCCATGGTTCGGTTGAATCGTTCTACCATGCCATCCGACTGCGGGTTCATAGGTGTAGTTCGTGTCTTTCTAATGCCGAGTGTTCTGCACAGCTCTTCCATCAGTTGAGATTCGAAATTCCTTCCCTGGTCGGTATGCAACTCGAGCGGTGTTCCATATCTGCAAACCCATTCATTGACTAATGTTTCCGCGACCGTAACTGCTTCCTGGTTCGGTATTGCATAGGCTTCCGGCCATTTTGTAAAGTAATCAATGACCACCATGATGTATTTGTTACCTTTTGTCGTTTCCGGAAATGGCCCCGCGATGTCTATAGCAATTCTCTCCATTGGGGCACCCACATTGTACTGTTGCATCTCTCCTCGAGTTCTAGTTTTTGGTCCTTTGCTCGCTGCACAAGTATCGCATCGCCGACACCATTGCTCCACGTCTGTTCGATACCTTACCCAATAAAACCTCTCCCTTACTTTGGCTAGGGTTTTATTGACTCCCAGGTGTCCTCCAGAAATACTTCCATGCAGCTTTCCCAGTACCTCTTCCACTCGACTTGATGGCAACACCAGTTGTTCTAACACTTTCTTTCCATCAGCGGACTCCCATTTTCTTTTAAGTATCCCGTTGTCCATAAATAGTGAGTCCCATTGCGCCCAGTAGCATTTTACCTCCGTACTTAAAGGTGCGACCTCTTTCCACTCCGGTCGCCTTCCCTCAGTTTTCCATTTCAATATTGAAGCCATAGCTGGATCTTCTAGCTGCTCTCTTTTAATTGCCTCGGTACACCAATCTTCAGGAGTTTGGAACTTGATTTGGTTCACTTTCATTGCCTCATTTCCCTCAGTTCTGCTACATGACTTGCACTCCTCTATACAGGGTCTTCTGGACAGGGCATCGGCGTTACCATGGATCCTCCCCTTGCGGTGTTCAACTTTGAAGTCGTAGTTCTGCAGGATCTCTATCCATCTTGCTGCTTGTCCTTCAGGAAATTTGAATTGTAATAACCATTTTAGAGCAGCATGGTCCGTGCGAATCAGGAATGGTTGTCCACACAAATACTTGTGGAAATGTTTCACAGCCTTGATGATAGCTAGCAACTCCTTCCTCGTGACACAGCAATTCCGCTCCGGCTTTGACAGAACTTTACTGAAGTACGCCACCACTTTCTCATCGTCTCCATCTTTCTGTGACAAAACAGCTCCGGTTCCTACATTGCTTGCGTCTGTGTCCAGAATGAACATCTTTCCGGATTCTGGATAGGCTAGTATAGGGGTGTTGCATAGTTTTTCTTTTAAACGGCAGAATGCCTCATTACATTCGGTTGTCCACAGAAACTTGGTATTTGCCTCTGTCAATTTATGTAGACTCTTGGCGATGTTCGCAAAATTCTCCACGAATCTTCGATAATAGGTGCATAAGCCAAGGAAACTGCGTAGCTCATGAACATTCTTCGGTACTGGCCAATTTTTCACAGCATCAATCTTCTCGGGATCGGTTCTGACTCCATGTTCTGTAATGATGTGTCCAAGGTACTTCACTTCTTTGTGGAAGAGATTGCACTTTACCGGATTCAACTTCATGTTGGCATTACTTATTCTTCTGAGTACTTCTTCGAGGTTCATTAGATGCTCTTCGAAGTTGCGACCCATTATAATGATGTCATCAAGATAAACTAGGCAGGCCTTCCAGGTTAAACCATGCAACACGCATTCCATTAGACGTTCAAATGTTGGTGGGGCATTGCATAGACCAAACGGCATCACATTGAACTCCCACAACCCATTACCAGTAGAAAATGCTGTCTTTCGTCGATCTTCTGGATGCATTTCAACTTGCCAGTAGCCACTCTTCAGATCTAATGTGCTGTACCATTTGACTCCTGATAATGTATCCAGTGTGTCATCGATTCGTGGCAGTGGATAGCTGTCCTTAATGGTTACCTCATTGAGCCTTCGATAGTCTACACAAAAACGAGCTGACCCATCTTTTTTTCTAACTAGCACCACTGGTGAGCTCCATGGACTCTTAGATGGCCTGATGACTCCATCACTTTTCATTTTGTCCAGCATTCCTTGCACTTCCTCGTGTTTAGCCAGTGGTAGTCTTCTAGGAGGCTGTCTGATAGGATGAGCGTTTCCAGTGTTGATCCTATGTCGCACGATGTTTGTTCTTCCAACATCTTCATCTCCAGTAGAGAAAACGCTGCTCATCTTCGTTAATACCCTCTTGATTTCTTTGAATTCGGCTGGATTCATTCTTTTACTAAGATCTTGAAGTATTGCTACTAATGCGGGATTGTTTCTCTGCATGAAGACCTTTTGCTCTTCTTCACAGCTGATTATCTCTTTTATGGTGCTGCATTTGGCGATTTCTTCTCCATGATTGATGACCACTCGTTTATTTGAGAAGTTAATCAGTTGCACTGGAACTACTCCCTCTTTTGCTGTAACTAGCGTTCGGCCAATCATAATGTTTCCCCCAAAGTCGTTGTTAGCTGGCTCAATCATCACAGGTGAATTTTGGTCACTTTTATCTAGTAGCTTAGTCCATATGATTTTCTCAGATTTTGCCGGGATCTCAGTTGGTCCATCACTAATAACACGGACCTCAGCATTGTCGTTGGTGACGTGTAGCACTATTTCTGTGTTTCCATATCTCAGTACGTGGCTTCCCAGATCTAATATAAAATTGTATTCTTTCATGAAGTCAAGCCCAATTATGCACTCATCTTCTATATCTGCTACAATAAATCGGTGCCTAAATGAATCTCCTCCAAGGTGAACCTCTTGGTCGCTTTCTCCATGAACTAAAACTGTTTCACCCGTAGCTGTTTTTAGGGTGAATCGTCTTGCTGTATCGATCTGACTATCACAAACCACATCTGGACGCACTATCGATCTCGAAGCACCTGCGTCCAAAGCCAACATGCACGATTTGCTTCCAACGGTTGCCTCTAAGACTAGACTACTATTTTCTCTTTTTACTAGTGATACCACCAATATAGGGCATTGTAATTGAGCCAGCTTTCGCCCTTCAAAACTGGCACGATCTAGTTTCCCGAATCCGGAACGCTGCATCTGTCTTCCGGGTGCGGCTCCCATTTACATTCTCTTCGGATGTGCCCCAACTTTCCACAGTTCCAGCATCTTACTCTGCTAGACCTACTTCGTTGATTTCGCTCAGGCTTATCTCCCAGACTTTTGACACGCATGATCACTTCATCAAGCGCTGCTTTTATAGGTTCTTCAGTAACTTCCATCTGACGTACTCTATCTGAACCGTACGCTCTTTTTCCAGCTTCCATTTGCAGGGCCAATGCTAAGACTTCTGCAGGTAGCTTCTTTCCGCTTAGATAAAGCTGGTTTCTCATTTGCACATCTCGAAGAGCATTGATGAATGTATCAGCTGCCAGTTCGTCTCGGTGTTCAGCGTTATAACTCGGATATGATAGATTAACCAGTCTCACAATGTCAGCCTCTAATTCTTGCAAGGTTTCGCTGACTCCTTGTTTTCGTGTCTTGAGCTGCATGCGATGGAGAGCTTGCATATGACTTTCCCCGTATCTTACTTCTAAGGCCTCCATAATCTTGCTGTAATCACGTTCTGTCGCTGATAGTGTCTGCAAAATTTCAGCAGCAGGTCCCTTCAATGCCAATATAAGCGCATTTGCTTTTTGCTGGTGATCAACCCCAGTTGTTGCTATCTCAAATTGCATCTTAAATATCTGATACGATGTAGAGCCATCAAATGCGGGTGTTTTCACTCTAGCTGGAGCTGAAGTAGTTGATGGATTGATCATGCTACCTGACTTTACTTGTGCTATTTCTTGGCGGAATTCACTCGAAAGATGTCGTAATTTCTCTTCATGTTCTTCGGTAACTTTCCGCACCTCCCTTTCCATGTTGTTGATTTTGACCTCTGCACTGGATATACGTGACTCGATTACTTCACGTAGACTTTCTTGCTTTGCCATCATATCAGCAAACTGTTGTCGTTGCTCGTTTCCTTGTTTGGCCATCATATCAGCAAGTTGTCGTTGTTGATCTAGTTTTTGTTCTGCTGCCAGTTTCTCTTGTCGGGCCATCATATCAGCAAGTTGTTGTTGTTGCTCTACTTTTTGTTCTGCTGCCAGTTTCTCTTGTCGGGCCATCATTTCTTTCATCAACACCATCATCGGATCAATTGCTGGGGCATTCTGAATCGGAACTTCCTCCGGCTCTATTTCTATGACCCCTGTGCTTTCACCTGCTTCTTCTAAAATTTTACGCAGCCGGAATGCAAGTTCTGCCTTCGTTCCATGGATTGGAGCATTCCTTTTCTTCAACTCATCCTTCAGCTGGGTCTGGCTGAGATCACTAATATTTACCGTCTTGACCATTGTTTCAATAATCCCACTTCTGACACCACTGTAAAGTCTCTTCGTTGGTTCTTTTCGATTATTGAACAAACACGACAGTAAAAGACAGATCTTTAGTTAACAGAATCTCAAACTTTATTTGTCTTCAAATTACAGCAGCTTCCGTTTTTCCTTACAATAAATTCCAGGGTCTCCAATTTATGTACGATAAACTTCACCGCTCTTCCACAATTTGAATCAATAATACTCGGAATCGTAAAATCTGTATTTACTATTCCACTAAGTTCAGATTCTTTCACTATTAGTACCCAGGCTCAAGTACCACCGATTATTCCTTATACTTGCAAATATTTATAAACACTTTTAACTGCAAAATTAAAACTGACTATCTGATATTTTTGTTTGCTTATTTATATCGAAAAATAAATAAATCGAAACTTCTATAATCCACTAGAAATCAATACTACGTAGTCTGTACATCTTGAATAAGCCACACCTGTTTTCATTCATATTTGCATTTGTATTAGCGAACTCAAATTTAATTTATGCAAAATGTATTAGGTAACTCCTTTTAATTCATTAATGTAAACATTTGTATAACAAATTTAATTTACATTAATTTATGCAATACAATTTGCAATACAAGTAAAAGATTGAAAAAGGAGTTAACTTTTAATTCATGAATGAGTAAATAAAATTAACCCATTCTGGACGAAGTTTCCCGAATATAAAACAAAAATAAAATTTTAGGACGTCATTTTTTTTTAAATTTTGTTATTTTTTTCAGTTATAATTTAGATATGAACCATAAACGAAGAAAAAAAAAGAAATGACGTCCTAGATTTCATTTGCGTTTTGGGAAAACGACGTTCTAAAAAATGACATCCTAAAAATATGATGTCCGTTTGAGCCAAAAACGGACATTATTCAGGACGTCATTTATGATGTCCCAAATGACGTCCTGAATGACGTCTTTTGTTTTATCTGGGTACATGCTGTATTATATTTTACACAAGCTTCACGAGATGATTTTAGTAATCAAGTCTTCCTGATCCCCAGGTATGTCAGATAATTTTTGTAAAATAATAATCATGATCAGGGACCCCAAAAACCTCGAGTAATGATTTTTAATGGTACCCATAAAATTAAACTAAGAATAAAATAAAAGAAAACTCCAGTAGATGATCTACATTATCGGGTCGTTGATATCCCCAGGTGCGTTAGGTGAATTTTTGAACATCATATTCGTGATCAGCGACCTCGAAAACCCCCGAGCAAAGATTTTTAATGCTTTTGATAAGAAATTTAAGGACAGCTCCAGGAGATGATCTTCATAATCGGGTTGCTATGATCCCCAGGTACGTCAGGTACATTTTTAAATATCATAATGATGATCAGCGACGATCCCGAAAACTCCCCAATAACAAATATTGGATCTTTTGTATAGAAAAATTTGCCAAAAGTCAAGGAGAAGCTGTATAGTAAGGGCGCCTTGACCTCCAGGTCCACGGTATGACTTTTTAGACATCATATTCGTGATCAACGACCCCAAAAACCCCTGAGTAATGAATTTGGGCTCGTTTCGGCTATTATTTACCGAATTATAATTTTTTTTTATTATTCTAAAAAATGCACTGACAAAAATGCATTTTTTTGCTGCAGAAATGCAATAAAGCCGATCAGGGATTGCAAAACACCAAACAAATTTTATAATTGACTTTCTGAATCGAATGCAAAAAACCGCATTCAAATCCGTTTAACTATACAGGTTTTCGAAAGCTCAATACGCTAATCCCTCGTCTATATAATGAATGAAATATAAATGATGACTTGGATTTTACAAGATAGAATTATATAAAATATTGGAACTAAAAGATAGTTGGTCGTTTAAAATTAAATTTGGAAATTTTTTAAATGCTTTATAAATTTCAAATTCTTCAAGAGAATCCATTAAAAATCCTTTGCTACATAAATGTAAAGGTTTTAAATTTTGTTCGAAACTTGTATAGTTATGATTATTATCATTTAAATGATTGGCCAAAATTGACTTCAAATTCTGTTTATTTTTGTTCATAGGAATATGTTCTTTGAATCTTTCTATAAAACTTCTTCCCGTTTTTCCTATGTAAAATTTTTCACAAGTATTACACTTGATTTTATAAATTCCAGAACATGACTTCAAATTGATGTTAGATTTTGGTTTTAAAATTTTATATAAATTATTTTTTGTTCTAAAAGATATCGAGTAATTATGTTTTTTGAAATGATTTCTTAAAATGTTAGGTAATAAGTTAGTATATTTCATTGGAATATATTTGATGTTGGTATTATGTTGGTTAATTCAGTTATTTATGTTTATATTTAGATATACATTTGTGTAAATAATAAATCTTTAAAGAATGTTCTTTTTAAAACCGACATGTTTAACAAATTAAAATTGGAAAAAATCATATGAAATTATAAATTGTATTATAAATTATAAATCCTTACCTAGTAACTTTCAAACAAAATCAAACAAATTATACAAAATCAACATTCCTAGTCTCTAAATTTCTTCACATATTTTGTGGCACCCTGTGTCAAGCTATTGAAAAATAAAAATAAAAAATAGTCCAAAAATAACAATTCATTGTTTACAGTAATCACACACTCCCCCAACCATTTAAAGAAGTACTGTGCAAAACGATCTTCATTTTCAGCTATACAAAACTCAGATAGTTCCAGAAATGAATCCATCAGACTTCAAATTACGTCATCAATTTGCTAATGGCGATACAAACAAACTTGAAACTACGAGTAGTGTTGGTGTTTCGGTATGGTTTTAGGTCTTATGGGGCAATGAGACCGTATTTTTTAAAACGAAGCCTATATTGTTTTTATTGCGATGTTTTTCGTTGAACAAATGAGAAGGAGTGGTTTTCCAGAAATTGTGAATTCATTTGACATTCTGACATCTGACATCTGACATGTTGGAAAGAAAATGTTTTCTCTTTAAAACTTCGATAATATGGTGAACCGATAAGATAAATGACCCTTTTGTAGATACCTTTGTGGCAGTAGTATTGGTAGTACTAATATTAAATTTCCTTATTAAATTGAAATGAAAATCAGTGATATGAAGTGTAAAATTTTTTTTCATACCTGTCAATAAATAGTTCGATTTGGTTCATTTCTAATACTTTAATGGTAGGTGTTTTTTTCTATCGAGATGATCATATATCACAAATAAAAAACAAGTAATTTAATTAAGTACATATTGATGCTAACGTTTTAAAATAATTTTTAACAGCAAATTCTTTAGTGCCCTAATTGTTATATGAGCAATTCCACGTCATAGCAACAGCATTTGTTCTAGCATGTGACCTGACCCCCTCTGATTTCGATAAAATTTCATATACAGATAGCCGATGAAAAAATAAAAATTCTGTTTCTTTCAAAAAATTAAATTTCGCTCTAGGGATGACACAGGGTGGCGGCAAAGTTTTAGGGTTTTGCGAAACATGAGTATCTTTGAATATCGATTGCTAATGATTGACTAAACCGATTTAAGTCATTTATAGCTCATTAGAAAGGTAATTGATAAGACTTTTAAAAAAGATTACTTAAAATTTTTTAATAATTTTTTAAAAGTGTGTTAAACTTCAAAAATTTTCAAAGATGGCGCTGTTGGGGTACCCTTACTTTTACCACTTTTTTTTTCCAGAATAAAAATGTTTATTTAGTTCGTAATCTAAAACGAAAGCTTTCCAAGTACATAATTTCTCGTTTTAAAAATAAAATTCTTACAAAATTTTAATCTCCGTTTTTTCAATTTTTTGTTTTTTAAAAAATGCATTTTATATAACTAAAACCGCCTGAATTCTTGTTTCATAGATATTTAATTATTTTGAGGATATAAGTTAAGTATTTGAGGGTGTGGATGCTTTTTACATAGTTGAATTTTTCTCCCATTTCTACCTGGCCGAAATTAATTATAAATTAATTTACCTGAAATATATTAAAACTGATGCTGAGAAGTAAATAGTGAGAAAAATTATGTGAAATGCAATGCATGTTATATAGAATTCATATAATAATTAGCTTTTTATTTTTATTCTAAGTTGTGTAATAAAAACAATATACATTTATAAATATACAACATGCATTGTATTTCACATAACTTTTCTCACTATTTACTTCTCAGCATCAGTTTTAATATATTTCAGGTAAATTAATTTAAAATTAATTTCGGACAGGTAGAAATGGGAGAAAAAGTCAACTATGTAAAAAGCATCCACACCCTCAAATACTTAAATTGTATCCTCAAAATAATTAAATATCTATGTAACAAGAATTCAGGCGGTTTAGTTATATAAAATGCATTTTTTAAAAAAGAAAAAATTGAAAAAAAGGAGATTAAAATTTTGTAAGAATTTTATTTTTAAAACGAGAAATTATTTACTTGGGAAACATTCGTTTTAGATTACGAACTAATTAAACATTTTTATTCCGGGAAAAAAAGTGGTAAAAGTGAGGGTACTCCCAACAGCGCCATCTTTGAAATTTTTTTTAAAGTTTAACACACTTTTAAAAAATTATTAAAAAATTTTAAGTAATTTTTTTTATAAGTCTTATCAATTACCTTTCTAATGAGCTATAAATGACTTAAATCGGTTTAGTCAATCGTTAGCAATCTATATTCAAAGATACCCATGTTTCGCAAACCCCTAAAACTTTGCCGCCACCCTGTGTCATCCCTAGAGCGAAATTTAATGTTTTGAAAGAAATGGTATTTTCAGTTTTTCATTGGCTATCTGTATATGAAATTTTATCGAAATCAGAGGGGGTCAGGAACATCGATGTTGCGGTGACGTGAAATTGCTCATCTGCTTCATGACCTTCGTGTTCTGGGGGGGGGTCAAAATTCGTCTAGAGGGGGCCGGGCCTCTACTTAGTTACGCCTATGCATGTGGCCCTGATTATAGTCCTCCAATTAAACTAAAGTTTGCTAGGGAACTAGCACCAATGCTCTTGATAATCCCAAAGTTTTTGACAAAGTTTGGCACAAAAATCTTATATGTAAATTGGAATGCTATGGATTATATGAGCAACTAATTTCCTGGATACAAAGTTTTATACCTGAACAAAAATTTCGAGTCAATGTTGACGGGGTCTAATCGGATGTAGTTTCTACTAATGCAGGAGTTCCTCAAGGTTCCGTTTTATCCCCAACGCTTTTTCTCAGGTATATTAATATCTTGTTGGTTTCAAGAATTAATTCTACCCATAGTTCTTCTGATGAAAGAACACTTCATACGTCTCATGTTGCACCTAAATTATATTCACCTTTAGCCCTTAAAAATGGTAGACCAAATTTGATAGATTCATTCAACTTTGACCTTAAAACAATTTTTGATTGGTGTGTTTCTAACAGTATTGAATTCAATACGACCAAAACACAGATTTGCCATTTTTCAAGATTGTAAACATCTTATCATTTTCCATTAACGTTTGATTCCAAGGATCTTATGGAGAAACAGTCTGTGAAACTTCTAGAAGTTGAGGTTGAAAATAATATGAAGTGGAATTTGCATATTTTTAGCCTAACGAGGAGGACGGTTAAAAAATAAAGGTTTTTAGGACGTAAGTTTTTCAATTTCAAACAATTTCTTTTATTTTACAAGTCTTTTATACGTCCCTGCATAGAATACTGTTCTCACATATGTGGTGAAGCATACTTAAACAGCTTGAAATATCTTGATTTTGTGCAGCAAAGAGCAGTTAAATTAATTATTAACTCAAATCTTACTATTGAACTTGATTCCTTGCATTGCAGCATAAAAGAATTAGCAATATGCTAATTTGATGATTTTCTACAAATATATCATGGATGAACGGGTTTCTGAAGAAATCAAATCGATTTTACTTATGTCCGCTAACCTATCGCGTCCCACTAGAGCATCAGTAGCGGCCCATCATATAACGGTTCAAATAATTAGATGTATTAGGGTTGCCTTTCAGTCGCTATAGCGACATAACTTAAAATAAAAAATAAAGTAGAAACTAACAGTTACACTATGAAAGGGCATCTAGAGAATCTAAGGCACTGGATAGAGGAGAGTATAGTAATAAAATGGAAACACAATTTAGAGAAACAAAAAAATTAGCAGAAGAAAACTCAAAAGAGAAGTGGAATAGATTGAAGCCAGACATAAAGAAAGTATGTGAAGAACAAAGATATATAGAGCGGAAAAGTGAATTAAGAAGCAGTGGAAAACGCTAGTAATGATTAGCAAGATGGAAAAACAAAGAAAATATAAGAGGATAAACACGAAAGAAAGACAAAGGATGTATAGAAAGCTTAACACAGGACTAAGAATAGAAACAAACATAGTCACTAAAGAAGAGTATGAGAAATTGTGCATAAAAAAAGAGAATCTAGAAAGGACAGTAAGTTATTATTTAGAATTTTCAATTCAATAGATTTGAGTTTTGAGTAAGATTTAAATAATTAGGGATATTTTGTGAGCACTTAAACTCAAGAAATTAAGGAAATTATTTGAATTTTTCAATTCGAAAGTGTATTTTGGATTTTTCAAAGAGGAAACTTCCAGGCCAGACACGCTATAACTGAGCCCCGCCATTTTGGAAAAAATTAAAAACAAATATTGTGCTGTGTTGTGCTACAGTTGTGCTGAATGTGCTACTCAGAAAGAATGCCATATCACCAATGAATAAAAGTTGGCACGCTGAAACAATTTTTCGAGCAGAAGTTAGCCCCGCCATTTTGAAAAAAAGGAAAAACAAAGGTTGTCCTGTATTGTGCTCGAGTTGTGCTATTCAGAAAAAAATTTCATATCCCTAGTGGGAAAATTTTATAACACGTAGATCATTTTTTCGAGTAAAAGTTAGCCCCGCCATTTTGGAAAAAAATAAAAACCAAGGGTGTGCTGTACGGTGTTAGAGTTGTGCTACTCAAAAACAAATTTGTACGACAAGCAGAATAATTTAAACATGCTGAAATGATTTTTCGAGTTGAAGTTAGCCCCACTATTTTGAAAAAAATTAAAAACAAAGGTTGTGCTGTATTGTGCTAGGGTTGTGCTGGTTGTGCTACTCAGAAATAGTTCCATATTATTAATGAAAATATTTGGCACGCTAAAACGACTTTTCGAGCAGAAGTTCGCTCCACCATTTTGAAAAAAATGAAAAGCAAAGGTTGTGCTGTATTGCGGTCGAGTTGTGCTGGTTGTGCTACTTAGACAAACATTTCGTAACATTAACAGAATTTTTTTATAAAGTTAGCATCATTTTTTTCGAAAAGAAGTTAGCTCCGCCATTTTGAAAAAAATCAAAAACAAAAGGAGTGCTGCATTGTGTTAAAAATGTGCTGGATGTGTTACTGAAAAAATATTGTATTACCAGCAGAATAATTTAAACCACGCTAAAACCATTTTTCGAATGAAAGTTAGCCCCGCCATTTTGCAAAAAACAACGAAGAAAGGTTTTGCTGTATTGTGCTACAATTGTGCTGGATGTGCCACTCAAAAAGAATCACATATCAACAATGAATAAAAGTTGGCACACTAAAACGATTTTTCGAGCAGAAGCATATTTTCGAGCAGAAAGCTTTCGAGCAGAAGGTTAAGCAGAAGTTAGCCCCACTATTTTGCAAAAAATAAAAACCAAAGATTGTTATGTATTGTACTCTTGTTGTGCTGGTTGTGCTACTCAGAAAGAATTGCATATAAGCAATGAATAAAAGTTGGGAGACTAAACCTATTTTTCGAGCAGAAGTTAGCCCCGCCACTTTGAAAAAAAAAAATAAAAAATAAAAGTTGTATTGTATTGTGCTTGAGTTGTGCTGGTTGTGCTACTCAGACAATAGTTTCGTATTCCTAACAGAAACATTTTATAACGCTAACATCATGTCTTCAAATAGAAGTTAGCCCCGCTATTTTGAAAAAAAAGTAAAAAAAAAATTGAGTGCTGTATTGTGTTAAAGTTGTGTGGGTTGTGCTACTCCAATACAAATTCATACTCACCAACGGAAAATTTAAACACGCTAAAACGATTTTTCGAATAGAAGTTAGCTTCGCCATTTAAAAAAACATAAAAAAAGATGGTTGTGCTGTATTGTATCATAGTTGTGCTGAATGTGCTACTCAAGAAAAATTCCATATCACCAATAAACAAATGTTGACAGGCAAAACGTTTTTTTCGAGCAGAAAGCATTCGAGCAGAAGGCTAAGCAAAAATTAGCCCCGCCATTTTGCAAAAAAAGAAAAATAAAAGTTGAGCTGTGTTGTTCTATTGTTGTACTTGTTGTGCTACTCAAAAAGAAGACCATACTGCCAATGTAAAAAAGTTGACATGCAGAAGTTACAACCGGCATTTTGAAAAAAAAAAAAAAATATGTAAACAGAGATTGTGCTGTATTGTGCGTGCTCGAGTTGTGCTACTTAGAAAAAAATTCATATCACCCATAGAAAAATTGTGTAAGCTATCATCATTTTTCCGATTAGAAGTTGGCTCCGCCATGTAATTTTTCCGTTGGTGGGTATGAATTTGTTTTGGAGTAGCACAACCCGCACAACTTTAACACAATGCAGCACTCAATGTTTTTTTTTCCAAAATGGCGGGGCTAACTTCTATTTGAAGAAATGATATTAGAGTTATAAAATTTTTCTGTTAGGAATACGAAACTATTGTCTGAGTAGCACAACCAGCACAACTCAAACACAATACAGTACAACCTTTGCTTTTTTTTCAAAGTGGCGGGGCTAACTTCTGCTCGAAAAATAGGTTTAGTCTGCCAACTTTTATTTATTGCTTATATGCACTTCTTTCTGAGTAGCACAACCAGCATAACAAGAGTACAATACATAACAATCTTTGTTTTCTATTTTTTGCAAAATAGCGGGGCTTACTTCTGCTTAACCTTCTGCTCGAAAGCTTTCTGCTCGAAAATATGCTTCTGCTCGAAAAATCGTTTTAGTGTGCCAACTTTTATTCATTGTTGATATGTGATTCTTTTTGAGTGGCACATCCAGCACAACTGTAGCACAATAAAGCACAACCTTTCTTCGTTGTTTTTTGCAAAATGGCGGGGCTAACTTTCATTCAAAAAATGGTTTTAGCGTGGTTTAAATTATTCTGTTGGTGATACGATATTTTTTTCAGTACAACCAGCACATTTTTAACACAATACAGCACTTCTTTTGTTTTTGATTTTTTCCAAAATGGCGGGGCTAACTTTTATTAAAAAAAAAATGAAAGGACAAAAATTTCGTAACCCTAACAGAATTTTTTTATAAGGTTAGTTATAAAAAAATTCTGTTAGGGTTACGAAATTTTTGTCTAAGTAGGACAACCAGCACAATTCGACCACAATACAGCACAACCTTTGCTTTTCATTTTTTTCAAAATGGCAAGGCTAACTTCTGCTCGAAAAGTCGTTTTAGCGTGCCAACTTTTTTTCATTTCAGCACAACCCTAGCACAATACAGCACAACCTTTGCTTTTAATTTTTTTTCTAAATGGCGGGGCAAACTTCAACTCGAAAAATCGTTTTAGCGTGTTTAAATTTTTCTGCTTGTGGTATAAATTTGTTTTTGAGTAGCACAAGTAGCACAACTCTAACACCGTACAGCACATCCTTTGTTTTTCTTTTTTTCCAAAATGGCGGGGCTAATTTTTACTCGCAAAAACGATTTAAGTATTATAAAATTTTTCTACTAGGGATATGAAATTTTTTTCTGAATAGCACAGGCAGCACAACTCGAGCACAATACAGGACAACCTGTGTTTTTTCTTTTTTTCAAAATGGCGGGGCTAACTTCTGCTCGAAAAATTGTTTCAGCGTGCAAACTTTTATTCATTGGGGATATGGCACTCTTTTTGAGTAGCACATTTAGCACAACTATAACACAATACAGCACAATCTTTGTTTTTGATTTTTTCCAAAATGGCGGGGCTAAGTTAGGTGACATGCTATCGAGGCGATGGTATTTTAAAATCTGTTGTTATTCAATTTCCAATTTTAGTGTATTTTATTTTTAGTCTAAATTTTACTCTACGAATACATATTTTACTATTTTTCATACTCTAACTATGCTAGCATTGAAAGAATAACTTTGTGATCTATGAATTTGAAAGACAATTTGTTAGGTAAGGTTTATTTAGTTAAGCTTATCTTTATTGACAGATGCTGGCTTAGAAATATTAGTTTGTTACCAAATGGTTTATGGAAAAGCCTGCCAGGAAGACAGAACAGATGTCAGGAAAAAGCTTCTTTGTTTGAATAAAATTCGTAAAATTATATTCTGAAGCCTAATCTTTTATTATTATAAATTTGGTGTCGTAATCCATTAAAAATAAAGCCTCATAAGTCACAAGTATCATACAATATATGACATCAACTTCATCAACTTTTATCTCTATCTAACGAAAGTGTTAACACTTATGTTTTTCACTGTTATATTATTATTGTTATGTTTTTGTTTGTATGATTTTTTTATTGTTTTAATTTAACTTAACTTCTTTTATACAGTAAAAAACAAAACAACAACGTTAAAAGAATTATCTTTATACTGAAAGTTAAGAAAAAATATTCAGTTTTAATCTCTCTGTGATAAAATTATAACAAAATCGTTTGACTTTTATGAATCACTTCTGTGTCTGTTTTTGTTTTTCTTTCTTTCATCATTTTGTTGCAGAGCTTTTAGAAAATATTAGTTTTCATAGTAAGATTATGCTTAATATTTGTAACACGAAAAAAGGATAAATAAAGTTGTTTTACTGATTATGAGGATAACTAAAAAGAGAAAGAAATTTAGTGATTGTAAAGATTATTTAAATAATCTAATAAAAATGTATTTGTTGTTGCTGTGATAATTGATTTAACCACTTTAAATATTTTTGTTGCTTTTATGTACGTTATAAAAAATTTATTCAAACCAAAGAAAAATTTCGAATCAAAACAACTGTTTAAGCACATAACTTATTTTATTTGTTTGCAACAAAATCAAACGACATTTATCTCCAAACAATCGAAATTATATTTTAATCGATTATCGAAAAGTTATTAAATTGAATATAAATTAATATCGAACCAACCATTAGACAAAAACCGAAATCTAATGGAAAAAGTTTTTGTAAAATCAATATAATTTTTTATTTATAAAAATTTTTCTTGCGACAAATTATCTATAAACACCATAAAAATTTTCTTTTATGGTTATTTGAGATTATTAAAATAAATTGTTTTTTTTATTTTTCTATTTTCGTTTTAATATTATTGTTTATATCTGTCTTTGTTCTTTTGTTTCTTTTACTCTTAATGTCCCATTTAACCCTTAAAGAATAATGATGGATTAAATTAACATTTTATCGAAATTATATTGAACTTTTTGTACTAAGTCTCATCGACTGGGTTTAATAGACGATGTGTCGAGTTGTTTTAATTTGTTTGAATTATTTTAATTATTTGATCGAGTGTAATAAGTCAAGATGAAAGAACACAAAATGGAGATTAAAAACATCCATACTGAATTTATATAACAGCTACGCTGCGGGTAATCACCAACAAATACAAGAAAATGAATTTATCTATTAGATTGCACATTACTTGCATCCAAACCTATAACTACAAATAATTTTTTGCTCTTATCTCATATCATTTCGTTTGTTTTAATAGTTTTAAATTCGACTTTACCGTCGTAAAATTTCCAAAAAGAAAAAGGAAAATCAGAAAAATGCAAACAAAATTTTTTACGATTCACCTTTTTTTATTTTATCCGTCTGTTTGATAAGAACAATAAAAAAAATAATAAACCTTTAGAAGTTTTACTTCCATTTTATGATCGCACAAATAAAATTTATCAAAAGGATTTATGCTTTAAATTTGCTTTGATTTATTCCTTTTTTTCTCATTGTTATTGTTTTTTTTTTCTATGATGAGCTAATTCATAAAAAACAAGGATTATAAAATTTATAGATGAAAAATGTTATGCAGGAAATTATCAAACATGGAAGAAGAACACAATTGTGACAATGAATAGAATAATTTATATTAAAATAATTAAAATTGTGATAAAAATTAAGCTGTTCACATTGAATGGAAATTTAAAAATTACGAGAGCAACTAAGTTCGCAATTTTTAACTGCATTTCTATTTTAATGATTTTTTTATGCTATATAATATTTTACTGTCGCTGTTCATTAAATTTGTCAGATTATTACTTGAATATTTGTTATTTAATCAGGTGATCAAGTAGTGTTTTTACAATTTCTAAGCCAAACCACTAGTTTTTTTTTGTTAAATTATAAAATTGACCCATGATCAACATACATATTTTATTGGAGACACCTCCCATAAACAGAGAATTTAGCTTTTACAACTCGAATATCAAACTTCAACTCATTTCAAATTATATATGAAAAAAAATTTGAATTTTCAATCGATATGAGGTTGCATTAATCTCGTCACCAGAGCAAATTTGGCGAATCGAACTTCGAAATTAAGAAAAATAAATACAAAATAATAACTATAAAATGCAACTACAACAATTAACTACACAAAATACTTAATAAAAGGATATGCACACTTAAATATACTTCTGCTTCACCTCTTATTATTTGGAGTACCATACTGTAATTACGATAGAAAAATATATTCATATATTTTCAATGACTCACCAACATGTTTGTGTATACCACTTGTCTCTGATATTTTTCTCATCTAAATATCACTGCTTATGATTTGTTTGAGAATTGCATTCAATATCTTATAATTTCTGAAGAAGAAAATTTTTATGCATTTTGTTTTTGTGTAAAAAAATTATAATTACAGTACTTACATTGGACTATACACCGGCCGAGTTATGGTTTAAATAGATATTCTAGCTGGTGAGCTTGTACAGATTTTTTTTATAAAAAGTGTTGTCTAATACGAATAGCAATACGTGTAACAATAATACATAGAAATCTTTTAAGACCTAGTACCAACGCTGGGCAACGCTTTTAAACTCTAGGTTTCACAACAGAATGCATTTTCTAGTGTTGGTGAACGCTTTTTAAAATTGGATCAACATTCCCTTTTTTGTTTTTATAAATGTTGACTATTTAGACAATAAATCGAATCATATAATAAAATCTAATGCATGCCAATATTTGTTGTTAACAATCCTGCTGGGGGATACTCGTAATTTCTATGACGTACTGAGTTATATAGAGCCTTATTTCTTCGAGCAAGCAATAGCACAGTATTACCAAGTAAATAAAAATAATAATAATAAATTTAAAAAAATATGAGGATTTATTTCCAATACTTCACATATTCTAAATCCGTCCTGACGATTATGGAGTACGATGTAATAAAAATCTATTGTTAATGAAAATATTCTTTCTGTAATGTGGTTCCGCTAAAGCAATATAATTAAATAACATCTAAATAAATATATGAAGATAACAAAAACAGAATAATACGCAACAGGAAATTGAGTAATTTTATTTAATAGGAGAATAAAATAAATATGACATCTGGGCTATTATTTTGAAAACGTACATCGAAAAAAAACAACTATTTTTTAAAAATCTGAAATTTTGATATATTGATGGTATTGACGAAAGGAAAAACGTTAATTCTGCTTTTATTTTTTGTGTACTCTGAATCGGAGTTATGCGCTGTTGAATTTTTGAGGCTTTTTCACGTAGTTTTGGTAATGGTGTCAATGTTTTGTGAATAGGTGCCACAAATTTCATCCGACTTACGTATATTTTTGCAAGTAAAAAGGAAAATAATTGAATAATTGAAATAAGTAAGTTTAAAATTAATAACTTTTCTCTTTTCCGCTAGGCGGCGTGTAAGCCTTGGTTTACTTCTAAGCTCATATCTCAAAAAACCCCCTTTTTTTGTTTTTCACAAATTTTAAAGTAAACATAAGGTATGAAATTGAGAAATAAAAAGTCAGCAATTCAATATGGGTTTTTTCCTACGATTTTTTAAAGTTTGGTATATGAAAAATTCACATGTGTTTTTTTAGTAAGTTAATAATCCTGTACTAAATGTGGATCTAATAAATTAAACATTTTATATTTTAACACCTGCAATAAATTTGAACCATTTTCTGTGCGGTTAAATGGTTAAAAACTTATTAAAAAAATTTAAGTTAAGTGGTAAAATAAAGGAATTTAAATTATTAAAAAGGTCTGTAAAATGTTTATTCATTTAAAAAATGTCTATTCAGCCCCTTTTTACTAATTAAAATCTCATTAGAGACTCATAATTTTAACATTTAAAATTTTTAATGACGCCCACAAACGTTTTTTGGAACAAATTATGCTTGCATCCAATCAAAATATATTAAATTGTACCTACCTACTTTTACCTGATTTTACATATGTCAAAACTATTTAAAGGGTATATATATTGATGTGATTGCCTCTTAGCAAGTATATTCAAAAATATTTAGAAGACATAACATTTAGAAAAGATAATAATAGAAATGCCTTTCAAATATTGCTGTAACTTGTACGGTCTCAAAAATCATAAGCGGACATCAAAAAATTTAAAACTGATCACACCAGCTGTTATTCAAAAAAACTGCGACCCTAAATTTTACTTTGCGTGATGACCAGTTTATATGTGAAACATGTCGCACTTAAATCTATAAAAATAAGGTAAATTTAATTATTTTATTAAAATGAATAAAAATTTATATGCAACTCATATTTTCTACAGCAGCTTTCATGTTTGGAAACTATCGATAGTGAAATTATTTCTATAAATCAGGATGTTGAAAGTGTTCCAACGAACGAAAATATTCAAATACCTCCAGCATCTTTAGATCCATCACCAGTTTCGGTTGATACTAAATCTCCACCAGTTCCTGAACTACTTAATGACATTTTAGAAGATATTAACAATATTCTTGGAAGGTTAGCCGAATCTCCTATCAAACAAAATCATATTAGAACAGGAAGTTATAAAAAAATTGCAAGTGTCACATCGTCAATAAGTCAAAGATATTTCAAGTAGATTCAATAAAAGTGTTATCACCAAACGAGGAATGTGAATATACATCATGGCTTATGAACCTTTAAAAAAAATTCAAAGATGCCAGCTCTAAATCAAAATAAGTGTTTTTGTTGACAACTCTACCACGTAAATTTTGGTCAAATCAACGTATCCAGGATGAATTTAATGCATCAAGACGACTGGAAGAATACGCCATGGATCTGTTGGAAACAAGAGGTCCTTACAGTTAATCTCAAAGTGCACAGTTTGTCACAAAAGATAGCAAAAAAAATTCAAACATACTTCTTATCGGAGGAAATTGGTAGAACAATGCCTGGCCTTAAAGATGTTGTTACTATTACAGAAGGATCAACAAAAATTAGGAAATCAAAGCGGTTGGTGTTATGGACCCTCACCGACATCTACGAAATGTTCTTGGAAGAAAACCTAGATGTCAAAATCAGCTTCTCAGAGTTCACTACGTTGCGACCGAAGGAATGTATTTTAGCCGAACCTACTGGAACACACAATGTCTGTATATGCATGATACATGAAAATGTACGTTTAATGTGTAAGTCGCTCTTAAATTTAGTAAAAAATGAAAAAGATCTGCTTAAGAAACTGAGTTGTTCTCATGATACAGTGGATTGTGCAACAAATAGTTCAGATTTCGTTAAAATAATTGTTAGATATAAATATAAAATTGGGTTTCCGTACTGAAGTCGAGTGTACTTCTAAATCATGTGACGCATTGTCTTCCCTAAATAGAGGATAATTTATTTGCAATCAAGAAGAAATGTAGATGAGATTGATGGCCCCATTGACTAAATAGAATTTATTCACCAGCTCCCCGGACTTATCGCCTTTGCTAGACATATCTCACTGCTATTCCCAGTGATATATGATAGCGCATGTTAAGTCGTTTGCATGTCAATAGCAATGACTGAGGTTTTATTAAGATTTCACGCCCATAGATCAAAAATTTAAATATATAAATAAACGAAAGCTGATTTCAATGCAGAAAAACTACAAATATTTAAATTTTTCTTTAACATAAAATTTAATTTTATATAGAAAAATAAAATTCAATGTGCCACAAAATTTAATAAAACCAAAACGAAAAAGTAATCGAAGTTAAAACAAAACTCAAATTTGGCGTCTTCTTAATTGTGGCGCCTGATGCGGGCGCTCCTTCGCACTCATTCTATATCCAACAAAAAATAAAAAATTAAATTAAAAAAATTATCAAAAAGAAATTAAAAATTTCAAAAAAAAATATTAAATAAAGAATTTTTAGCGGCAGGATATGCGCTAAAAAAAGATATTTACTTAAAATCAACTAACTAAGAAATATCGTATTATAAATATTATAAATGTTAGTTCATTATGTTTTAGGAAAAAAAACAAATTTTTTGTGTTAATTTATTCGCAATAATATATAATCTTTTCAGTTTTACTGGCCTAGGAGCCTCTAGCGGCAGATGTTTGGTTTTTTAAAAAACTGATACAAATTTATGCCCATATTATATATTTATGAATTTTATTAAAATATCTTGATTCAAACGGCCATTGTAATGATTTAATTGATATACTCTACAACTCTGGCTCCCTACCCGGTACCTGGATTTGGCCAGTTTGTAATGAGCAGTGGATCTGCTGGTGATATCACTGGCAAAAAGCAAACGGAGGACTGCGTGCCAAGTGAGGTTTTGTTCCAGTGAGCTTCAGCCACGTGTGTCGGAGAAGTAATTTCACCCAGTTCAGTACAAATAATCAGATATACCTGGAAATGAGACTATGTAAACAGAAATTAATGAGCAAAAACAAGGAGCAGGGACTCTGACAACCCAAACGGCCGAAGAAACCGAGATAAACAAACGCACCAATATAACTGCGAGTATTATATTTAAAAAAGATTAAAGAAAAGTTTCACTCACCCCATTATTGCATCGGCTCTAGTTCTTCATACCCAGGTTGATTCAGCCGATTATACTAATTGAAGATAAGATCTAATTTCCACAATAACACTAATAATGTTGCACTTATGGTCCGGGCGATTATTGCACAAGAATAATAATGCAAAAAATTATGGCGAATTTATGAAAAACACTAATTTTTGATACTAATTGAATTTATAATTTTAACTATCGATTTCAACAGCTATGCTGCCATTCTCAAGGTACTTTCTAAGTCTAGAAAATACCTTGAGAATGGCAGCATAGCTGTTGAAATCGATAGGTAAAATAATAAATTCAATTAGTATAAAAAATTAGTGTTTTTCATAAACTCGCCATAATTTTATATAAGATATCTAGTGCTCAACAAAAACTAAAGAAAAATATAATAATAATGCAAATAGTAACACAAGTTGTCAAAAAAGAATGTTGCGCCTCTGTTCCGGGCGATTGTTGCATAAAATTAATCAAAGAAATATCAATACAAGTGATAAACATCAATGTTGCTTGCACCTCTTTCCTGGAGTTTGTTGTATAGTAATAATAAAAACAACTCAATCGTGGCACAAAAAGTACAGTTGGTCGTATTGCCAATTATGGTATGACCCTGATCAAACTGCACACAACAACGGCATCTCACACACATAACCGGATTGATATAAAAATGTATCGATAGTAATAAAAAGTTATATCTGCAATTATGTTATGATTGATATTTTCAAAATTTCTGTTAAATTATTATGGAAAAAAATTTAATATCGTTTTTTTTTAAACAACGTCATAATCCGAAACAGTAGTTAGCACTAATAGAACAAGAGCCCGTGACGGCCAGACCTTCGTTATTTTATAAAAGCTAAACGTTTTTCTGCGCATACCCCCTACTCAGGTAGGAACGATTAGCGACATATGAAATTTGGATCATGGTGGCTTTGGCAGGGAGCAGGTAACAAAGGGGCATCCAAAGTTTCGTGAAAGTATAAAAGTTAATTTATTTCTATATTCTATTTTATATTTTATTCTATATTCTTCTTTTTCTTCTTTCTTCTTCGTGCTAGCCCCCTGCCAGACACCCTTAAACTTTAACGAATTGATAAAGCTTAAGAGTGTCTGGCAGGGGTTTGCCACGATAGTTAGTGTCTGGCAATGGGTGACGTGACTTCTAATACTATCCCGAAGAATATATAAAAAAATTAGCTTTTATACTTCCACGAAACTTTGGAGGCCCGTTTGTTACCTGCTCGCTACCAAAGCCACCATGATCCAAACTTCATATGCCGCTAATCGTTCCTACCTGAGTAGAGGGTATGCGCAGAAAAACTTTCAGCTTTTATAAAATAACGGGGGTCTGGCCGTCGTAGGCTCTTAGTCTATAAGAAAATCACAACAAATATTCAATTTCTTTTTTTATTTGTATCTTCAACAAATTTACTTTTAGAAATTTTTTTTCTGTTATGTTTAATGAATTACCACGCATATTTCTATTTGCATTTATATTTTTTACCATAACCTGAAATTAATGTCACTGAGTGGAATCAAAATTTATTACGCAAATTACGATAAATAATTGAAAGTAATCGATTTTTTACGCCCGATTTTACGGTTATTTATCCCACTAACTTATGGTATCAAACAAATAATACAGATTTAACAAAAAAAAAGCCAACCAAACTTGAAAGTCAGATGTTCCTTTATAATTAGCAATCACGGGAAAATATATGTTTTAATCTACAGCTATCCGTAAACACTGATCTATGGCTTCTTTCAAGTTTGTTTCAATTCAAACAAACAATATTTTTCTAATAATTTCTTTTTTCATTTTAACTACACTACCAAATTTGAATCAAACATAATTACATAAACATAATCAAACATCACTAACAAAAATAAATTTTTATAATCTTTTCAATTTTATATAACTACACTTATAATTGGACTAAAAAAAATGTTCTAATTGATTTACTAAAAAAAATCAACTAATAAATCTGACTAATTATTTATTTTAATCCAAAAAATTATCAAAGAAATAAATGAATTTCACAAGAAACTTGTTTAGAGTCTAAAAGAATCAAAACATATGTTAAATTTCAAATCATAAGTTTTTGAGTATATTAATGAACTCTTTTAATTACAAAATGTCCAAGTACATATATAAACAAAAATTATAAATCAACACCATATCAAAACGAGACTGCAATCGATAAAAAAATTATTGCAAATTGGGTCGAGAAAGATTTGAATAAAAAGACGATAAGTTGTATTGACCGCATTGATTAATGCAAAAGAAAATTTGCCGGACAAATTGCCGCAACATTCCCAGAAAATATTTTTGGCCGAGGTTAAAAATGCGCAAAATTCCGTTGTACCTCACACTCTTGATTCCAGATAGCCTTTATTGCAAGATTTTAAAAAAATGATGAATGAATGAAATGAAATGAAATATGTTCAAATATTTAACTTTTCAAATATTTAATTTTGTATAAACATTTCAACCCAAATGGGCGTCATAGCATTTTGATCCAAACAGTATAAAGTTATAAATAAATTAAAAATAAATAACAAAATAAGTTAATAAAAATAAATAATAAATAAATAATAATTAATAATAGTAAATGAAAACAAAATAAATTATAAATAAAGTAATGAAGATACCTTAACAACCTTTTAGAAATAGTAAAATTTAATTAAGAAAGTATAACTTGGTGGAAAACTTGGCTCACAAAACACAGCTCAAGAAGTTTTGTTTATGGCACTTTCTAAGGGCACTGTTGATGGGCACTATTTTGAAATGTTCTAAATTGGAGTTTTTCAAGACTATTAATTCGGACAAAGCGTTCCATTTGTACGATTGGGACAAAGGACAAAGAAGTTACTTTGAATCTTGTCACTATCACAGTGAAAATTGGAAAAGTTATACTATCTCACACCTTTAATTACGTAAGCTAATTTATCAATCATATCTACAAATTTAAATTTAAAAATAAAACGCTTTATACATTATTTATTTGTATTTCTGATATGATGATTGCGGTGTTGAGTGCAATCATCCATCAATTCGTTATTTTATTGTTCCCCAAAACATGTTTTAAATGCGTTAATAAATTTTTTTTGGGAAATTTCAATCGTTTACACCATTATAATTTTTATTGTAAATTTTTCAATATGCTTAATAATTGAAAAACAATAAAACAAACACTTGAACATAAAGCTCCACCAAACAGCAATACCAAAAATAAAATAGGAATGACAAATAATAATAAATTATGTTATATCATTTAGTGTTATGTAATTTTTATATGATTAACTAGATATGGTAACGGGTTTTATATTTTCTTTTTCGTCTTGAATCTGCAGTATTCATGAGTTTAGAGTTATGAGTATTGTATTGTCTGTAAGTAGTCTGAGTCTTAAGTCTGTAGTGTTAAAAGCTTGAGCTTAAGTTCAAATAAGAAAATGTTTAGAATTTTCTCCCAGAAGTAAAATAAATAACAAATAATTAGTGTTTACAAAGTTCTTTCGTATATCTCAATATTTTATAGCAAAAGTCCTTAACACCTGTTTTTATTTTATTAATACAACGAAACTCCCTTTTTTTAAATATAATAAACTTTATATGCATATAATAAAATCCACCCAAAAAAACCGAACAAAAAATTGGTTCAATCGAGAAAAGTGAAAAACGAAACTTTATTTTGTTTGGTTATGTTAACAGTGCACAAATCTAGTATTTTTGTTTCTAATTTCGATAAAGTGTCGAGTGTTTGTAGCACATGAAAGATATATAGCACCCTCCAGACCGATAATAAGTTTTACGTCATAAACCAAAAGTTTTATTTTGGGATTGTTTTTCCTTTGTTACACAAGTATGAAAGTTTATTTTTTTATTCTGTTCTTGTTTGTTGGAAAAAAAATTAATTGGATATTCTAGAGTTTGATCTCGCGCCTTTTTTTAACCTATTTGTTTTGTTTCGAAATCCTTTTATTTTTATTATGTTTTTTTGCTTCTTATTTTATGTTTAACATTTTAGTGGTTAATTTTGGTTGGAATATTAATGAATAATTAAGTTAAGTAATTTTTTATTTCTGGTTTATCGTCTAAATAGAACATTACCGTATTTTTTAGGTAATTTAGAAATTTATTGATGGCCTGAATTTGCTACAGAAATTGGTGTAGAAATAAATTAGCCTTAACATGTTTTGATATTAGGTTTTTGATCAGATATGGTTAATTGTTGAATGTTTTGAATGTAGGAAGGAAAGTTAAATCCATCTTATTAACCCCTTGTGCATCAATCACGAGTCTGACTCGTGGACATTTATTTTGCTTTGTGAAACAATCACGAGTCTGACTCGTAGAAATTTATTTTACTTTCTAAGACAATCACGAGTTAGACTCGTGATAACAAAATAAATTAAATTCTTGGAATCACTTAACTTCATTTCAAAATTGTGATTGAACGGGTGAACCGATTTTAATGAACTTTTTTTTGTTTAAAAGGTACATAGTGACGCCTTATGAAAATATTACTTTAACAAAAAATATTCATATTTTTAGATGATTTTTTAAAATTTTATTTGTTCAAACATGGTGATTTCAAAAAGTATCGTTTTCTTCTCTTTCATAAATATATATATATATATATATAAAATGGCGGAATCAATATGGCAGCTACAGGCTTACGGCCTCACTCTGAAAGTATAGAAATTTGGCTACCAACACAAATTTAAAATATCAACAGATGTGTTGTTTTACTTAGAATGTTGATAATTATAAGTAGTTTCAACTTCCGAGTGGTGTTAAATTTTTTATTCAAAATGGCGGCTCGTAAATATAAAAATATAAAATTAAAAAAAAACAAATAACAGATCTCCCGTTTTTATATTTTCTTCCATAATTTAGAATATTCATTAGCTTTTTACAAAAAACCTGGAAAATTGCACTTTGGAGCTGTTTTTTGGAAATAATAGAAGTTTTGTCTATAATTTCCATAACAATCTTCCGGTATATATTAGCCGATTTTTTTTAAAAATAATTTTCTACAAAAAACTTCAAAATAAATAAATAAATAAATAAAAAATAAATAAATAAATTAATAAATAAATAAATGAAAATAAATAAAAAATAAAAAAATATAAATAAATAAATGAAAATAAATTTATGAAAAAAAAATAAATAAAAATAAATATAAATTATTAAAATAAATAAAAATAAATAAAAATAAATAAAAATAAATAAAAATATATAAAAATAAATAAATAAATAAAAAAATAAGTAAATAAATGAATAAATAAATAAATAAATAAATAAATAAATAAATAAATAAATAAATAAAAATAAATAAATAAATTAATATATAAATAAATAAATTAAAATAAATTAAAATAAATAAAAATAAATAAAAAAAATAAAAATAAATAAAATAAATGAAGAAAAATAAAATATATAAATAAATAAATAAAAATAAATATCATATAAAATAAATAAAAATAAATAAAAATTATTAAGATAAATAAAAATAAATAAAAATAAATAAATAAAAATAAATAAAAATATATAAATAAATAAATAAAACTAATAAAAATAAATAAATAAAAAATAAATAAATAATTAGATAAATAAATAAATAAATAAATAAGTAAATAAAAAAGTAAATAAATGAATAAATAAATAAATAAATAAATAAATAAATAAATAAATAAATAAATAAATAAATAAAAATAAATAAATAAATTAATATATAAATAAATAAATTAAAATAAATTAAAATAAATAAAAAAAATAAAAATAAATAAAATAAATGAAGAAAAATAAATAAATAAATAAATAAATAAATAAATAAAAATAAATAAATAAATTAATATATAAATAAATAAATTAAAATAAATTAAAATAAATAAAAATAAATAAAAAAAAATAAAAATAAATAAAATAAATGAAGAAAAATAAAATATATAAATAAATAAATAAAAATAAATATCATATAAAATAAGTAAAAATAAATAAAAATTATTAAGATAAATAAAAATAAATAAATAAATAAAAATAAATAAAAATATATAAATAAATAAATAAAACTAATAAAAATAAATAAATAAAAAAATAAAAAATAAATAAATAATTAGATAAATAAATAAATAAATAAATAAGTAAATAAAAAAGTAAATAAATTAATTAATAACTAAATAAACAAATAACTAAATCAATAAATAAATAAATAAATAAATAATTAAATAAATAAATAAATAAATAGATAAATAAATAAATAAATAAATAAATACGCAAGTAAGTAGGCAAGTAAGTAAATAAAAAAATAAATAACTAAATAAATAAATAAATAAATAAATAAAAATAAATAAAAATAAATAAAAATAAATAAAAATAAATAAATAAAAATAAATAAACTACCAACATTCTTCGTCCAAGAACGCATATGTTGATATTTAAAATTTGTGCTGGCAATTCTAAATTGCTATACTTTCAGAATGAGGCCGTAAGCCTATATCCGCCATATTTTTTCCACAATTTTGAATTTTGAAAAGGGGCACACGACATTGGAAACAAGAGACAATAAGCTACAATTTTTGCCCATAAGCCTTCTGAAAAACCTAAATTATTCTGAAGAGCAGGGGGTCTCCGAGTTGCAAAGAATGCCTCATATATATAGTTATTACTTAATTCAAATAAATAAGTAATCATTTCAAACACATAATTTATTCTAACACATAAAACTATATATTTTATGTATTAAAATTTAATACCTTTAAAACAAAAACAGTTCCATAAAATCCCTGCACTAGTTTTTAGTAAATCTAAATTTACAGTAAAATAAATCTTTCAAACATAAAAAAATAAAATAAAAAATCAAGATTTTTTTTTAAATCGCAAGGTTTGAAAACTTAAAACTAATACAAAATATAATTTTTTTTATCAGTATAGTACTTTTAAAAAGCCTTACTGAAATACCTTTCAAACAAAAAAAAAATTATTAAAATCGGTTCACCCGTTCGAGCACAATTTAACTTTTAACTTTCATGTTTCTTAAAAAAGTTTGAGCCACTAGTGAGAAAATAAAAAAATAAAAAACACGTGTTAGTTTTTTTTTATTATACTAACGATCGTCTAAGTTTCAAGAAAATCGGAGCATTTTTTTAAAAGAACTATTTACGGCACAAAATTTTTCAAACAAATAGTTCAACCAAACATAAATTTTTTTAAACAAATAAAACCTTAAGGGGTTAAGAGAGGTGTTGGTGAATTATAAATATATCTGAAACAAATCTGAACTTGAAATTGGAATTTAAAATTTAAATCATACAATATCTATTACTGCCAACAGCAACAATACATATGTATGTTGTTCACTACGAGCTGTTAATAGTAAAACTTTTCCTAAGTTGCAACCCAAAATTTTAACATGTGTTTACATAAAAAAAAACAAACCAGGATAACAGACCAAAGGAATGGCAATAAAGCAAAATTAAGAAAAGTTAAGGTTGTTTTTTCAAGGTGACAGATTCATGATAATCCATCGCTACACATGCTATAGTTTTTTTGTTTTAGTTTTACGTTGCATGATTATGAGTTTGTATTTGATATTCAGCCCTTGTTTTCCAGCTTCTAATAAATTTTAGCAAAAAAAACCAGTAATTTTTTTTTATTAACTTGGAATATAAATGAACGAATAGAGAAAAACATATTTTGTGTTGTTTTGTTGGAAACCAATTCAAATCAATTCTTAAAAATTGATGCTCTTGTTATGTTACAATATTAGTAGATATATACGTTAGGGATTATTGTAGTCTTTTTGTCTAACAAGAACCATATGCATATTTAATATCCTTAATAAGTGATGATTTGTTGCAATTGTATTATTTCGTAGATTTATACTGATCTTTTTCTCTTATGGATTAGAGATATATAGTTTTAGCATAATCAGCATTTTTACAGAATAATTTAATGATATTGGACTATATTATTTATGGTCTTATTGTATTGATGCAAAATAAACGAGATGTTCTTAGACGTTTATTATGCTTTTTCTCTTTCGTTAATGCATCCCATGCAATATCCTTCCGTTTGTAAAATCAGCTTTCATTTATCTCGTTCGTTATCTATTTTTTTTAATAAAAAGTATTGTGTAACAGGAATTATTGTGTGTGTCACAACAACACATTAATACCTTTTCACACTTAGGTTCCACAACAACATGCGTTCTTAGGGGTTGATGGACGCTTTTCTTATGGATAAAAACGGTGTTTCAAATTTCACAATAATACTCCATGCAAAATGTTACTCAATACAATAATCCATGCTAAATTTACCCAATTTTAAGATATTTTAAAGGACGAAGATGTTGTGTGATGTCAAAAAGGAAGTATTGTATGGCCTACCTTTTCAGCTGATATTGGACAATTTTTTTAATTGGTTTTTAGCACAGCTCGAAGTAGGTAAAATTCGTGACTGAACGACCGACGATAAAGCCGACTATTTTTGATCGACTTTATACTTGGCATAGAAGTTGTACAGATGAAATAATATTTTTAGTAAATTTTCAAAGTGTTTAGTATAAGACATGGATGGTGCGAAAATTTTTTATAAATTTAAAATCAGGGTAAATTTGAAATTAAATTGCAAGAGAACGGCTCAACCAATATCATATGTTTTATGTGCGTTGGAAAGGAGGACCTATTGAAAAAAAATAACACGGTTAACTTTTTGTTAAGTATTTTAAAAATATTACGAAATAAAAGTTTTTGGTTAAGGTAGGTTGAGTATTTTTCCAACTTTACCCTAATAGTCCAGTCAATAAAGCGGGGAAATAAAATAGTTTCTTATAGGAAAATGAATCAAAAAAATTTTTTTTTGCATTAGCTTCTATGAGTCCCCTAGGTCATTCGTGACTAGCAAGCGAAGTGACTAGCCTCCCAACACCCCCAAAACTCAAAATTAATTCCGTTTTCATCTTCCATTTTTAAAAAAATTGCAAAATATAGTAAAAGTGAAAATTAAGGACTGAAAATGCCCCCTAGTAGGCTTTAGGGGCGCTGATCACGAATCTGTCATTAGTTTTCCGATAAATCCGCTTGCGGAGTGGGAAATCGGAATTTTTTTTTGATATGACCATAGTATATCAAAATAGTATATTTTCCTTCAAGAGATGAAAACATTGTTTTTTTCGTGAGTAAACATTTGCTCACGAGACGCACTAGCGTACAGTAAGACATGTTTACGAACGAAAAACGTTTTTATTTCTCGTAGGAAATGCAATTTTTTCTATGATAGTATATATAATCGATATTTACTATAAATTATAAAGTTAGAAATCGACAAGAAAACATTCAAAATTCATATTCTATTTTTTCATGGTTACGTTGTTTAAAATTCTTTGTAAAATTATATGAAAAACCATAGCAACTTCAATTTGTTATTCTTTTACACTAGTGAAATAGACTTTCCATTTGTTTTTCATTTTTTTAGACTTTTCATTTTTTTAGACCTTTCATTCGAGCTAGAGAATACTCAAATTGAAAAAGAAAATTATGACGATAATGCACCGCACCACTCAACCCGGCGAGCTTGTACTCGAAAATGCATATGATTCAGATGATGAATACTATCAAAATAATATTGTTATATTTTTTATATTTTCAACTCAAAAAATTTTTCATACTAGATTTTTCACATTTCTCTGCCTTTTTTCATAAATTCTTTTCGTTTAACTTGTACGTGACACTGGATGGCGATTTGGAGCATGTTATTATCAGTAAAGACAAAAAAATAAAATAAATATGTAAATAAACTAAATTTTCTGATTTTCCACTTTTAAGTTGATTTTTTGAGAAATTGATAGCAGATTCATGATCAGCGACCTGAAAAACCTATATAATGACCTGCATCATGCTCATTTCGCCGAAATTTGAAAATTTCCTGTACCAGATTTTTAACAGTTTTCCGAAATTTTCCTGGATTTTTACTTCTTTACATTAGAAACATCATTATTCAACTTGAGGTTTAAGCTCAATTCGACAACGCTAAAAAAGCAGTAAAAAGTCGGAAAATTAACCAAATTTTCCGATTTCCCGCTCTCCATGTAGATTTATCGGAAAACTAATGGCAGATTCGTGATCAGCGACCGCTAAAACCAACTAGGGGGCATTTTCAGTCCTTAATTTTCCCTTTTACTGAATTTAGAAAAAGTTTAAATATTTGATTTTATTTTAATTTTTGGAATATATTTAGGATTTTGAAAAAAGTTTGATTTTAATTAATTTTTACAATATTTTTGGAATCTTGAAAGAAAAATGAATTTTTGATTTTGTAATATTTTCTCGAAACGCTAAATGGAGAGGTTTTTGAGTATTTTGCTGATTGTCTTATCTAATGTATAAGCTTATTTGATATCTAACTTATTTGATCGCTAATTTTTCATACATACGAACTGATCAGCTAGAGTTCTGATTATTTTTCATTCATATATTTAAAAAGAAAAATTAAAAATAATATGCTAGCATATCTCATTACCACTTTTTGAAATCATTGCTTCTACAACAACAAAATGTCTACGCAAAAGCTTTATTTATAAGCGTAGCGAAGCACGCCGGGCCCTTCTAGTATTTATTAATCATTTCATTTCCACACGCATAAGAAAAAGTAAAGAGGTGTCAAGGGACACCCGGATAGAACGAAGTTCCTTTCGATTAATTAGTGAAGGAATGGTTGTAATAAAAAAAAAATTAATTTTTTTAAGTTTGGGAAATTTGGGAAATTCGGGAAATTTAGGAAATTGTTTCTTTAATATCTAATCAATAGAAAATAAAAAATTAGTAAAGGAATTGTAATAACATTTTATTTTTTAGGGTGTCAAGGGTGTCAAGGGTCAAGGGTCAAGGGTGTCAAGGGTGTCAAGAGTGTCAAGGTGTCAAGGGTGTTAAAGGTGTCATGGGTGTCAAGGGTGTCAAGGGTGTCAAGGGTGTCAAGGTGTCAAGGGTGTCAAGGGTGTCAAGGGTGTCAAGGGTGTCAAAGGTGTTAAGGGTGTCAAGGGTGTTAAGGGTGTCAAGGGTGTCAAGGGTGTCAAGGGTGAAAAGAGTGTCAAGGGTGTCAAGGTTGTCAAGGGTGTCAAGATTGTCAAGGGTGTCAAAGTTGTCAAAGTTGTCAAGGGTGTCAAGGGTGTCAAGGTTGTCAAGGGTGTTAAGGGTGTCAAGGGTGTCAATGGTGTCAAGGGTGTCAAAGTGTGTCAGAAGTGTCAAGGGCGTCAAAGTGTCAAGGGTTTCAACCATTAAAATATTATCGTACTAATGATCGTACTTTTCGTGAGAAATGCTAGCATGTAGCAAATGCCACCATGCTCACCGGGCCCACCCCACAAAATGTCTACGCAAAAACTTTATTTATAAGCGTAGCGAAGCACGCCGGGCCCTCTTAGTATCTATTATCAAGAGATGCACCACGTACATCAACATTCATACCATTATCACGTCGACGATACAAAGTATATCCATTCACAGATTCTTTAGTCTTTTCAGAAAAAGGTTTTGGAAAATTCTTACTACATTTACCATCTCTCATACAAACAGAATTGGGATTTAGAGCACCACATAGTCCATGCATCATATGACGTTTCACATATTCATGTAATTTAGGAAAAAGAGTGGGATCAGAGATTTCAGTACATACAAATTTATTAATCATTTCATTTTCATCAATTCTATCTTCATCTGACAAATTTAACAAACACATCAGGCAGGAATTAAAGCACCAGTACGATGATTAAAAATATTATGAATTTTAAAATGATAAATACCACGTGCAATTCATTTCTTCATTCACAACATTCATTTCACCATTAACACCACTCATGACACCATGCATTTTCGGAGAAAAATCAGAAAAATCGAACACGCCTATTATGAAATATTTCTCTATAGCAGGCTACAGACCTACAATCAATTTGTCAATCAATTCGAAAACGAGAATAAACGAAATAAAATTTAGTGTAAACATCCCCGAAATTTTATTTCGTTTATTTTCGTTTTCAATTGATTGACATATTGATTGAAGGTCTGTAGCCTGCTTATCTTGTTTTGCACAGAAAGAACAAATCAATTTTATGAATTGTTTTTTTAAATTCTAATCAATAGAAAATATTGAAAAACAAAGAAAAATAATAATTAAATCAAAGAAAATCAAAGAAAATCAAAGAAAAATAATAATAATAAAAAAACAAAGAAAATAAAACGTCTATCCACTCCTAAATCAATGCATAAAGTAAATTGAAATTTGAAAAAAAAATATAAAATACTAAATAATAATAATAAAAAGACAAAGAAAAGACTTGGGCAATTCCATTTTATATTGAATTAGGGGCCGTTAAATTCAAAAATACATTTTAATTCGTCTATAACTTTTTTATTTATGATCCGATTTGTGTGAAAAATCTTTAAAATCTAAGTTACACTAACATCAGTTAGCAGTGAAAATTTTAAATGAATCCATCTGCGAATAAAAAAACCTTAGGTTCCAAAAAGTTTTTTTTTTGATTATTAATATATAAGATTTATGATCTATTATGATTTTCTGGCAACGTATTGATGTTTCGTGTAAGTTTTGTAATACATTTCTACAAATATTGCAAAAATTATAACAATATCAAAAATTAAAACTTTTTCAAAAAATTCTAAAAATATTGCAAAAATTATTACAAAATCAAAAATACAAACTTTTTTCAAAATTCAAAAAATATTTCAAAAACTATAACAAGCTCAAAAATTTTCATTGCCGCATTTTCGTAATACAAACAGTTAATTTTTTTGACCTACTTGACAACATTTTTTTAACAAACTTATAATGCCATAATTCACAATAATAATAATAAAATTTCAGGTCATAAAAATAATTAATTTTATTTTTTTCCAAAAAATTAGGTAAAAAAATAAATCAAAATCTATCTTTTGACACACTTGACAATATTTTTTTGACAAACTTATAATGCCATAATTCTCAATAATAATAATAAAATTTCAAGTCGTACAAATAATTAATTTTATTATTTTCCGAAAAAAAAGGTAAAAAAATAAATAAAAATCTTTCTTTTGACACACTTGACAACATTTTTTTGACAAACTTATAATGCCATAATTCACAATAATAATAATAAAATTTCAGGTCGCAAAAAAAATTAATTTTATTTTATTTCGAAAAATTGGGTAAAAAAATAAATAAAAATCTTTCTTTTGACACACTTGACAACATTTCCTTGAGGAACTTATAATGCAATAATCTAGTTTTTGGTATCACATACTACTCCCAACCATCAAGATTTCCATCAAAAAAGGGTAAAAAAATAAATAAAAATCTTTCTTTTGACACACTTGACAACATTTTTTTGACAAACTTATAATGCCATAATTCACAATAATAATAATAAAATTTCAGGTCGCAAAAAAAATTAATTTTATTTTATTCCGAAAAATTGGGTAAAAAAATAAATAAAAATCTTTCTTTTGACACACTTGACAACATTTCCTTGAGGAACTTATAATGCAATAATCTAGTTTTTGGTATCACATACTACTCCCAACCATCAAGATTTCTTCAAATTCAATGTTTATATCCGGAATCACTTAAAATGAACGTTTTTAAAGCCAAAACTATGCAAATTCCCTTGTTTTCACACACTTGACGATTTTTGACACACTTCCGGTACAGTTATCGAACACATCGTCCTTTCAGCTCTTCCCATTGAGTAAATTTATTTTTAGAAACAAAAATTTTTGAAATCCGTTCAGCGGTTTTCTAGATTTCGTTGGTTGTGATGGCCGGCCCGCAGGCTGCAACACCTTTCGATTTGCCTGGCAGATACTTGTGCACCTCAAAATCGCCTGTCAATTTTATTTTGCACTCTACAATAAGTGAGCTAAATCATATAAAAATTTCAAGCTTACAGGAGGAAGTTTTTTTTTAATTTTGTTTACACTTTCAAACATATAGGGGATGATGACGTACACGACTGATGCCTGCCAGGTTGTGGTTTCCGTACTTCACTTTTCACGAATTGTCAAAAAAAAAAAATTCTAGCCTTACAGAACGACCGTTACCCAAAAGGTTGACATGCTCTTGGACTATTATCGGAATATATTTACTGCTTTTTGCTGAAAACATGGCAAGATATTAGAGCTCACAAAAAATCAATAATGTGCCAAAACATGTGATTGTCGAGATAATTATATAAATTAATGAGTTATTGATAGAACTAGAGAAAAAATTGTATTTATATACAAAATATTGCATCAAAATATAATGTGATAAAAAATTGTATAATTGCAAAAACTATTGCACCAAAATAGATAGGTGATTGTTGAAAAAAATGGTGTAAATACCAAAACTGTGGCACCAAAATAAACCGGTGATTGTTAAAAACAAATTGTGTCAATGCGAAAATCGTTGCATCCAAATTAAACCGGCGATTGTTGAGAATATATTGTAACTATCAAAAATTATTGCACCAATATAAATGGGTGATTTTTGAAAAAAATTGTGTAAATACGAAAATTGTTGCACCAAAACAAACAGGTGATTGTTGAGAATTTATTGTTGTATTAAGAGCTATTATTATGCGTTTAAACAGATTTATCTTGCATGGACTTGTTCGATTCAAAAATGAATAAGCAAAGTTTTGGGTGTGATTGGGTATTTTATTTTAAATTTGATAGTTTACTACTTTACTGATTAGATTTTGGATGGTAGTCGACAGAGTATCGTCAGGAGTCTCATAAAGCGAAATAAACCACTTCGTTAAACATTGACAGATATAAATATAAATTTCCAGCTACAATTACACCAATATAACAGACTATTTCACACTTTTGTTCACCATAAATTTTACTTTCATATGCTTCAAACAAGCAGCATCAAATAAATTAAAATGTGAACGACAAGCTTTACATCAAATTGACTCTCTCTCCTCAAAGAAATAAAATTAGTCTGACACTCACGTTTTCAATTATTAAAAATCACTACGTTCAGTCGTTAAAACGATCGTAAATATATTTTTAATAAAATTTTAATACCTTTTTATCACAAACTATGAACGATAGAAACAAATTCCCATAAAACAATATGCTACAGAGTATCTATATTATCTTTCATATCGATTGTATCTATAGGTATAACCTTCAAACATATAAAACTTTTTGTCTTTTTATTTTATCATGTTCGTACGAAAAATAAGAATTTATTATTAGGAATTATAAAGTTTTCCTAAGAGAAAAACCATAACAAATAATCATAAAAAATTTTATATCTTTCAGATGGGTTTTTCTTAACCAATTTTAACTAATTTAATCAAAAAGTTAACGAAACTTTCGATAAACTAACCAATATTAGGTATATCTTACGAAAAAACACAGGAAATAATTGACTAGCATTTTTGGGGTAGTTTGGGTAATAATTAGTAGATATTATTAACAGTAAAAGAAATTAAACTCATTATTGGAGCTATAACTACAGATCATGGTTATAATTATGAGACACAATATTATTCAAACGAGTTATTGTTTTCCCATTGTTATGCTGATTTATAGAGAGTTGAAGATTTTTACATACAGTTTTTAGTGAACTAGTGGACATACCACAAGTTAGTTTAATATAATGGTCCTTAAAACATAATGTTATTTTTGTATTTAAACTTTAATCCTCTCAATAACCTTCAAAAATATTTTAAATTCACAAAAATTTTCCAAAAACAATGTATCACCTTCTATTGGAATTTAAGAAATTAACTTTTGCCAGCAATCCTTTTTCAGAATCTCCTTATCACGCATAATCCACCATTCAAAGTTAATATTTTCCCCAAGTTTATGGTGAGTATAGTATGTTTGTAAATAAATAAAAAATCTCCGTGTAGAAAATAATGTGAATCGTCAAAATCTCGTAAAATTACGATTGAACTGTGTATTGTTTGGTTTTCTAGTCGGCAACAAAAAAAATTATTTTGAATCCAATGTACCATAATCATCGAAACTATACTATAGAAACACAGTGTAAAGTTTAACATCATCATTACTCATACAAAACAAAAACGAAAAGCTAGAAAATAAATTTTCAATTTTTCCTTTTTTTCCATTGGAAAATAGTGTTTTCGTTTTCTTCGTGTTCAGTTTTCTTCTTCATCATTGGAAAATCATGTAAAAAAAATCTTATTTTTTGTTATAATTTTCCGAAAAAAAAATTCATCAGTTATTCTTCAGATCGTATTGGATTCACATCTTTGAAGATAATTAAAATAAATTGTATTTTCTTTCTTTATATTTGTATTATTGTTCTTAAAATTGAAAGAAAAACAAATTTTATTTTGTTACTGTATAAATATAAAAAATATAATTATTTTATTCCATAAAAAATGAAACTGTTAATGTGAAAATTTAAATAACAATTAAATTTTGTGTTTGTTGTGAGGAATAAGAGAAAAGTACATGGTGAAATGTGAATATAAAAAAGAAATGTTTCTTGTACTTGTTGTTGTTTCTGTGCAAATGAAAAAAGTTTTGATTCAATAAAAAATGATAATAATTCAACATTATGAGTTTAAAAAATAAAGTTTTTTACGATTTGTGTTATTATTTTTTAGGACTATTCATATTTTCATCGTCTACAAAAATTATAACAACATTAGAAACATCGACAACAAGAACAATAGAAGAGGAAAATGGTAAATCTTATAATTGATTTTTTTTGTTTTTTATAATCTGTACATATTTTTTCGAGGTTTGCGTGATTTATATTTCTATTTATTCGATGTAGCGAGTTTTGAAAAGAAGGAAATGGCTATCTACTAACTACTTACTTCCACGAAGTGATTTATTACTTTTCTTCTTAAACTTTTTTTTTCGTTTTGTTCTTTATTATTGAAGTGGCTGCATTTGTTCTTTGACGTTTGAAGAATGGTGGAAGGTTTTAATCATAAAAATATTAATTCAATAAACTCGTAAAGGATACCTTTATACTGGAGTAAAACAAATAGTCTTGAGTAACAGGTTTGACTTTGTATTTTTATGAACAACCAAATTTGAGATAAGAATATCACTATGTTTTTAAAATTTATTATAATTTAAAACGTAGCAGCATAATAAATTGTGGGTAACAACTCGTTTGGTTTAAGCTCATCACTTAAAATATGTCAGTATCTGAAAAACAATTATTCTAATCAGTTGGATAATCAATATTTGGATTTTAGTAGAAACTTAACTAACACCCATTTTAGTGATTAATTATTTTTTTAATATAATTATTTAAAATTTGAGTAACGATCAAACTGTAACTAAAAATTTAATCAAAAAATTTAAACACTATTTCTTAAAATTCAGTTTATAAAATCCCAAAAATATGATCCATATGAACAAAAATTCTATTATACTTGAGAAATAATGAACAGGAAAATAAAACAACAAAATTCAGAAAAGCTCAAAAATTGAACATTTTGATCTTAACACGTATGTTAAACGTCTCATTTTTACATAGTTTTTTTATGTACAGGTTGTCAGCAAGAATCTTTGACCCGTATTAATTTTAAAATTCCAATAAGTTTATGGTCGATTTATGAGGAGTTTATATGGGTGATCAAGTTATTTCCAATTTATCAACCCCCTAGACGAGCTATCGATTAATTGGTAAACCGGTATGTTGGTGAGTGTTAAAGTTTAGTTTTAAAAAATATTTGGTCTAAATGGGAATCGAATTCAGATCCTTCAAAGTTCTAAGTTCAGTTTTTAATTTTAATTTTTTTTTTATTAAATTAATGCATCAGAAATCAAATTATAAAATTTGTATTAGATTCCAATGTAAACTTTCTGTTCTAAGAAATAAATTTTAACACTTTAGATATAACAATATTAAAATATGAAAACTATAAAAATATGAAATAAGAAAATGCAATACTTATAATTCAGGTGAATTCAAAAAAAATTTCAAACAAAGAGGTTTTAATTTTAGTTTTAAAAACAGATATTCTCTGTTCCATCTTAGTTTCTGAGCTAAGATTGGATAATAATGGTAGTCCAAGACGCCGAATATTATTAAACCCACGGTTGGTTCTATATTTTTCGACAAACAAGGTTCGTCTGGTTGGGCATGAATATCACTGACAACAATGATTTGTTGATTATGCTTAGTAATTCCCAATTTAATTTAAAACACTAGCAGAAGAAGTTCGTTGTCAAGAATGACAGCTATTAGAAGTTTCTTTAGACTATAAACAAGCTCTGTTAGATGCAAGGGAGGTAGTTTAAAAATAATTAAAAACTTCACTCTGCAGCATCAGTAATTATTTTAATTTGGTAACTCTCGTTGAATTAAAAAAAAAACTAGATATGAGAGGCTTGGATATACAAGCAAAATAAAAAGACCATAATGTATCATTGTAAAAACAGGATCGCTTAATCTTTTTATTGCAAATATGTAGGTTAAAATCTTGCGTTTTATGGTATCAATAAAATTTACAATCTATACTAACCCTGGCTGCTAAATTGTACTAAACTGCTAAATCTAAACTTAATTTCTCAAAATTGACGAATTTTAATTTAAATTAATGTAATCAAGTTGTCAAGTATCGTTTAACGTATAAATTTCTTCACGATTATTTAGAAACAAAATGTTGATTTAGTCAAATAAAATAGTTGACTAATTTGATTTATACCGCATTCACAGCGACATAGCAAATTAGTAGATAGTAAATAATAATTTGCATCTTGGCATATTTAATATGAGCTTAAAACGTAGATTGTAATTTGAATCGTAAGTATTTGAATCGTTTGTAATTGTAGTAAGCCTAGATATCAAATTAGTTGCAAGATTTTAAAATAAAAAGTGTTTACAGCACAGATTTAAATTACATCTACTAATTTGCTATGTCGCTGTGACTGCGGTATTAGTATCTTTAGTACTATTTAGCATCCATTGGAACGCACTACGCAGTCTAAGTCCTAAATACTTTACAGTATGTATACTTTTAATTAAATTAGATCCAAATTTAATGGCATCGGGAGCCTCTGGTAAATTAAGCTTATAGAATACCATGAAATTAGATTTACCAAAATTTATTTTAAGCATATTGTCGGTGAAATAAGTCTGTAAGTATTCAATATCTTTTCGAATTTCATGATACATATTGGGTAAAGATTTACGAGTATAAACAATTGCAAGATGATTTGGATAGAGTTACAGATGTCAAAGTAATATTACCTATGGAAAAATTACTGGTAAAATTGGTAATATTACTTAATATTACTTAGGCTTGATAAAATTGGAATAAAATTTGAATAAAATTTGAATAATCTTTATTTACTAAAAATTAACGTTTGTGCTTTTTTGTTGACCCCCGTATAGTTGAAAATTGTTTGCACATTGTTGTGAGAATATCTCAGCTCGATTCTCGGTAGCTCGATATCTCGATTTTCAGCTGAATACCCATAAATGTAGATAATTTTAACGTCTCTACGTGTTGCCACAAAATAGAGTAATCTAGGCAAACATTTATTTTATCTACTGGTGTCGATCGGTTGGTTGGAATGGGTGGTTTTTTTCCCTGATTTTGACAGTTTTCTAATTATCCGTGTTAATCAGCTTCAAAGGTCACTCGTGTAGTAATTTTGTACACCTTCCAATTATACATTGTACGATCAGCAGCAACAGAGCCGCAACGCAACAAACCATTATCAATGCTTCGTTGTAAATTTTTGCTGTGAAACGCACGTTCATATTTAAATATTCCTTGCGTTTTTGAAGGCAAATATCTTCAGCAATTTGCGATTTATATTTTCCTATGAACGAGAAAGAAACAATGCATGAATTAGATTTTAATGTGACGTGTTGCACAAGTAATTAATACATTTATCCCAGTGTCAGCCGTGGCAAGTGTTGTACGCGAAAAGTGACATGTGTAACGCCGTTGACAATTCTCAATTGCAGGAAAAGCTTGATTGCAATAGATCGCAACAAATAAAAATAAGATAATACATAATCCACAATCAATAACACATAACAACGAACCATAATAAAAAAACCAAATAGTACAGACAACAACCATCGTAATCGGTTATTGAATTAAAATATTAGTTAATTATCAAATATCGATTATTTTCAATTAAACCAACAATATCAAGATAATCAGATTGGCGGGAATGTCAACATTAAATGTTTACAAAATTTTTTAATTTAGTTTAATTTGTATGTCCATCTTTATTTAATTTATTAATTTTATTTTTATTTTAATTTTGGTTTTTACGTTTCGTTTTTTTCAACAATTTATAAAAAAGTTTTTAATAACATAATATATAAGTAGATGTGATAGTAAGAAATTATATGTAAATCAACTGTGCTGTTAATTAGATGTTATGTTTTCATACTAGAACCAATAGCGACAATACTTTCTCATTACAAGGTAAATTAATTTTATTTTATTTTATTTTGTGTTAATGATAGAATAAGAAACTATATATATTGTTGCAATTTGTAGATCACTGAGGATGAGGACAAACAATCCTCGAAATATTTGAAAAATTAAATAAATTGAGCAAAACTCAAAAGATCTAATGCTTATAGGTGTTTTCATTTAAATTAAATAAAAACTACCAGAAGACAGTATAGATATTTATAAAGATATTAAATAACATTGAACCAAGATTGCAACCTTGAGGACTGCCCTTTTATTTGGATAGCAAGACACATTTAACGTCAGTTATTGTTACAAATTGCTTACGATTGGTTAAATATGACCTAAAAATGTTAATGATTTGGAATCAAAACTCAGCGGTTTTAATTTTTCCATCAATATCCTATGGTCAACACAGTTAAATGCTTTTCTCAAGTCAATGAAAATGATGTCAACATTGTTACCTCTGTCCAAGCCTTTCTGAATACAAGACATAAACTATGTGACTCCTGCTAAAATATTTGAAGCTATTGGGGATCGAAATTAATTTTTGTTTTTTATTCAAAAAAATTTTAACTCTGAAGAATGTAAGTTTCTCAAAAATCTTAACTAGGACTGATAAAACCGACACTGGACGATAGTTAAAACAGAACAATTTATCAGCCGCTTTATAAATTGGGGTTAGCTTTGTCATTTTGAGAATATTGGTATAAAAATTTCAATGCTAATATGGTGTTGTTAAAAACAGGCAAAGATTAGTCACTAAAATAAATAAACATTTCTTCCAAATCTGAGCGGATATGCCATCGTATTTATTAGCTCCCCTATCATTTAGATTTTTAATAATTTCTACCATTTCTATATGATCAATTGGCTTTAAGGAAAATTGTTCAGAAACTTCCTAGCTTAAATTTTCCTTAAAGTTTTTGTTTCATTTGCCATTTCTAAACTGTACGTATATGCTATCGGTTTACTATGCTAGCTAGAGTTTTAGAACTAGAATTTTAAAAAGAAAAACATTTTCTTTGCAAAAAACTTCGCTATATAAAAATTCAGGCTTCGTTAAAAAAAAATACTTAATATTCCATAAACCCAAAAATGCCACCAGGTTATCGCTTTCTGTGTACGCATCCGTTTTCCATTATTTCTCGAGAGTTTTCTTTATACATAATCTTGTTTGTTTACAAATCTTGCCCGTTCAAAATTTTCTTCCTCACTAAAGATAGCAATTTTAAAAAATGTATATTTTTGAGTTTGTTTGTGATCTTGATCTCGAGCAGAAATTTGTCATGGCTTCAATAGGATCCTAATAAGGTTTGCCTTAGTATGCTGCTCAGGCATTAATAGAATATCCTGATTGGGCTCTGAGTATGAGTGTAACGCTTTCCCCTATCAGGTTCTGATTGAGATAGCCGGATCAGGCCCTCATTGGGATAGCTGGATCAGGCCTTGATTGGGATAGCTGGATATATATTTATTTATTAAATATATAAATTAACAAAAAAATTAAATATAATTAAAATAAAATAAAAAAATAGCAATAGCAACCAAAAGTAACAATAGCTTAATCACTATTAGTAAAGTCTTTCAGCTTAGAAGCGATAACTAAACCACAGATGAAACTATTTTAACTATATATTTCTTAAATATATAATCCTCTAGTGATTTTTAACCAAATGAAACTTCATGAAATAGGACTTAGATCAGGTTAATAAGGCAGACCCCAATAGAGAGATCATATATTAAGTCTGATAAGGGCCTGATACATTTAAATCGGGTAAACCCTATTAAAGTATTTAGTATCAGGCTCTGATCAGTTTACCAAACTAACGGTAAAATACGAAAATCCAAACCAGGGCCTGATATATTCAAATAAGGTATTCTAAATCAGGCCTGCAACAGGCCCACATTAAATTGCCTTAATGGGGCCTGCCCTTTCTGGACCGACCAGGCCCTCATTACGCTCTAACTCATTCAGGCTTTCCCCAACTAATTTCTTTTAAGGTTCGCTTTATTTCTTGAGATTTGTATGGAAATAAAAATTTTTGTGCAAAATACTGCATTAAATGGTTGGTGGAATGTGTAATTTCTATATGAATGTAAAACATTGATGCTTTGGACTCTAACCAACACTAGAACTTAAATCAGTGATATTTTCCTAAGCGATCACCATGATGGTTTATTTTCACCGATTCGTTTTTCACCGAATCAGTTTCTACAAATTTTCGAGTAGCTACAATAAGCTGACAATTTTTCGGTCATATTCTATACGATTTTTTTATCAATTGCTACATATTTTTTACCAAATTCAAAGCATCTTTCACAATATATACGCGTTGTTTTATTGTATCATATATCTACCCATTTTTAATAACCGGAATACTTCTACTTATATCTGCTTCTACGTGTCGGTCGTGCAACATGATAAAAAAAAAGTCGGGTCGAGTGCGAATATAACTCTCTTGCCGAGGGTTCCGTGTATATAATAATATGAAAAAACAGTATTGGCTAATATAGTTTTTCGTTGGGTTGAATTTTACCCATAACTGTTTATGGTGGCAACATTTTTTAATTTAATTCGTTTATTAGTCAAACATAAATACAGTTTTTCTCGAAATCATCGAAATCGAAACGATTACAATTCTTGGACCATAAAGATTACTAGATTGCAATGGTCAGCCCGAATAATGTTTTTTTTTATGCCGAGTTCATCTGACTAACCATAATCTATTTTAGAACCTTAATATTATAAAATATTTTCTAAATTTCGTTAGATTGAATTAGGTACTAAATTATACATTTGCTGCAAAGGAACAAAATTGATCCTCATCAATGAATTCAAAATTCTACGTGAATAGTTCTTCACAAAAACACGATTTTAAATTGAAAATAGTGGCTTTGAAAATTTCGGAAAAAACAGTTTTAGACTAGAAACAAAATAACCTTTCATATGACACCCCACTTGTCAAGGTCAAAAATAATTTTTTTTCGAAATTTCTTCTCTGAACCCCCTCTAAGGAACATTTGAAATAATGAGCTAACCGCTATAGTTTTCGTTCAATATTTACAACATTCCCTATAACCGTGCATTTTTTCAATTTTTCGCTTCTGTAATGTTCGAAGATAAATAGAAAGAAAGAAATTTTCACCTTGTTAAAAATAAGTCGAAAACCATGTTTTCGAAAATAACAAAAAAATTATTTTGACCTACAAAAAAAATCACCTTTCATATGACACCCCACTTGCCCAGGTCAAAAATATTTTTTTTTCAAAATTTCTACTCACAACCCCTCCAAAGAACAATTCAAATTATAACGACTAAAAAAAATTTTCATTTTTTTTGCCAAGTTCCTACAACAATGAATTTTTTAAAAAATTTTCTTTTGTAATGTTCGAAGATAAGTGGGGGGGACAAAACTAAAATTTCACTTTTTCTAAAATAAGTCAAAAACTGTGCTTCCGAAAATTACAAAAATAATATTTTTAGACTAGAAAAAAATAACCTTTCATATAATACCCCACTTGACATGACCAAAAATATTTTGTTTTCGTAATTTTTACTCGCAACCCCCTTCAATGAACATTTGAAATTATAACAACCAAAACAAAAAAAAACGGATTTTTGTATGCAAAATTCCTACAACCTTGAATTTTTTCAATTTTTTGCTTTTGTAATGTTCAAAGTTAAGGTAGGGGACACAAAAATAAACACACGTTTTTGGAAATAACTTAAAAAATAAGCAGTCGATAATTCATTGAAATGTCTCTTTGTAATATTTGGATTTTTGAAGTTATACTTCTTTGCGCTCGTTGTAAATATTTTGATGGGGTGTTAAACGAGAAACCGCGTCACGCTGTTTTAAGTTATATTTTAACCTTTATGCTGTATGGTAATAAAGACGAAATTAGTAAATCAACCTTATGCTGTATGGTAATAAAGACGAAATTACTAAATCAATCATATTTTATAATAATAAAACATTAGTCGCTTAGTTATCTTTGATCAATTTTTTTTTTCACTTTTCGGAATTATCATTAAAATGAATAGTTAATGTATAATGTGACAAACAAATGTGTACATTTATATGAAAATTATGTTAAATTATTTTTTAACAAATACATATTTCTAATTTACAACAAATATGTTCTTATGGTTTGCAATTATATAAAATATGTACATATTTCTTTGCATTAGCACCAATACGATACATAAGTATAAGCATTGCTTATATATGATTAAACAAACCTGGTTGCATTAGCAGAACTGCCCTAACATGTTCCAAAAACTGGAAATTGGCGTTTCTTTTCCTCTTCTTAGAAACATTGATGAACCAAGAATTTGCATTGGAACCTTAGTACCGAAAGAAAAAGATTATGAACAATATCAAAGTTACAGATTTAAAGTGTTTTACTTATTGAGTGATATATGCTTGCTTCTCCATTGCTTTCAAAACTATTATTGTTATTGCAAGGGATCTATAAAATATATGCAAATATGACGAAAATATTCACTAAATACGGTGGTATTTTTTAATCGGCCGGCGTATGCATCAATGGAGTAGAGTATTGCAGACAATCGATAAAATATATTTGCAAATTGCAATACGACCCTCTTCAGAACAGCAAAATTTCTGGATTGATAAATGATTATAAGTATACATGAAATAGGACGCTAAACCAATAGCAATGAACCAGTGTACCTATATTTTGTATGACGAGTACGGTGGCTTCGGAGTAAGTAATTGACAATTGTGACATCCAATAAACAAATATATTTACGCTCACCTAATTGTTCGTTACACATTGAATCATTTGAATTAAATCTTTGGAATAAAATTTTAACTTTTTTCTAACCCTAATCTTTTGCCATCTACATTTATAAAAATTATTTAATTATTATTTGCCTGTCAATGTGTTTTAATTTTAACGTACATTTAATATGTAAATTTATCTATAGCTTTAGAGACATTTACTTAATGGCTTTTTCGGACTGCAAAATGATACTATTACATTTTTTTCAAACTTTTTATATATTACTAATAAAATAAGTTAAATTAAATGACATTACAAAAAACTATCGGACAATGTACTCAAAAAAAAAGCAGTTTTCAACCACTTTATCTGGGAAGCATGGGCATCGCCGTGCGGGTGTACCTTCTAGTAATTAATAACTATACGTTCTTATACTTTTTGAATAATAATTTTTTTTTTTGAATAATATTTTGTTTTTATTTATTTTTTGAATAATATGTTTCTTTTTTTATATTTTTTTTTGAATAATATTTTTTTTTTGTATAATATTTTTTTCTTTTGAATAATATTTTTTTTCTTGAATAACATTTTTTTTTTGAATAATATTTTTGTTTTTTTTTTAGTTATTTTTTTAATGTATCCTATCTGTCTGTCTGTGTGCGTGTGTGCGAGCGAATGGGCAAAGAAGTTAACTTCCACCGTCTGGTCCGACGCAGACCCTACTTTTTTTTGATTTTTTAAACCAAACTCGATTCCTTAAAAAAAACTTTTGTTTTACTATCTTCTTATGTCCATAAAATATTGATATTAACAAATATTCATAATGGTTTTGTTGTCAGTAGGCGTGGACTAACTGTAAAAAAATTTCAAGTTGATAGCACTTATAGTTTTTGAGAAAATCGATTATGTAGAAATTCGGACGGACGCCGAAGTCTCACCAATAGGGTACCGTTTTTACTTTTTCAAAGTACGGAACCCTAAAAATCATATTTTACGTCAAAGTTTTTTCTGCTAACTTTACTTTTTTAAATATTACTTCAAACCGGACCAAACAGCCAAATGAAAAAATGGCTTTATATTTCAAACTTTAGCTAGAAACACAACACGGGCAAAATCGTCCGACGACGACGTTAGTAACATTAAAATACACAGGATACATAGATTTCAAACACAACTACAGCGATAAACGAAAAAGTTTTTTTCGTCGGAGAAATTTTAGATTCTATTTCTAATTTATCGTCGGCGATGATTATTGCCAGAAATCAATTTTATTTTTATTTGGCTGCAAGGGTAATTTTTAATGTTATTGTGACAGTACCGCCAACTGAAAAATATGATTTTCTGATGTTTTTCGCGTTTCTGAGGTTGTAATCCTTTTGTTTTGAGTTGTCAACTTAATTTTGAGTTTATGTTCAAAGTTCGGTTTTATTCATTTATATATTTTCATAATTTGTATTTTGCATTTTATTTTTAAAATTAGTTATTAGTAGAAAAATTATTATTATTTATTTATTAGTAAAAATTATTTATTGTTAAAATTGAAATTTGTGATATTCATTTTGACAAAGAACAAAGTATTTTAGTTTATGCAATTTTATTTTTGACAGCTTTAAACGCTGACGCCTTTGTTGTGGTTACAACAGCGAAATTGTAGACGTTTGTTTTTAACGTCCGACGTTATCGTCCGTGTTGTGTTTCTACCTTTTATGTGTCACTTTCATTGAACTTAAAAAAAAATATATGCCTTTTAAGTTAAATTTTTAAATGTCCACTATAGCTTTTTAATAACATATTTGTTTGACACTTGTTTTTTACGCACGTTAATATAAATTTTTAAAAAAATAAAAGATTAAATTTTATTTTTATGATTACTCTCTACAAAAATGCATGAATTCGGGAAGTGGAACCTTATCGTTGCACATACAAGGAAGTGATCACTTCCAATGTATGCACCTCTAAAGGATCGCACATCCCGAACGCTCCAAAAGAAACGTGCTGTTACTAGAACGTGATCAATTTGATTTCGAGTGTTTCCATTCGGTGAGACCCAAGTCTGCTTATGAATCGATCGATGACGAAAGAACGTACTGGCAATTCTCAAACTATTTGATAATGCAAACTCAGTCATTCTCTCACCATTATCATTCGAATTCAAATGCAGGCTGTTGGGACCCACCACATTTCCATAAGAGATATCTCTTCCAACCTGTCCATTAAAGTCACCAAGAACCATAATGAAGTCGTGTGTGGGCGTTTGTTTCATAACCTCTTCCAGTGCTATGTAGAAATTATCCTTCTCGTCGACGGTCTTAGCTTCAGTAGGTGCATGCACGGCAATAAGAGAAATATTGTTATATGTACCACGTACACGTAGGTAGCAGATCCTCTCACTGACCAGGATGAATTTCATCACGGCTTCTTGTATGCGTGCACCAACAAGAAAGCTAGTACCAAATTCTCTTCGAGACGGATGACCACTACAGTATAGAGAGTGACTATCCAAACCTTGTTTTCTGATTATCGGCTGTCTAATTTCGTGTAGAGCAAGAATATCCATCCTATACCTCTCAGCCTTTGTTTCCAGACTTATAAGAGCATCAGGAGCGCTCAGGCTGCGCACGTTCCACGTTCCGATCCGGTAGTCTGGTCCTTTTTCACGTCCAGGTAAAATTCTGTGTTTTTGTCCGGGTCTGTTATTCTCTTTCTGATAACCAAATTTAACATATTAGTTTTTTCCGGGGTTAGGGTGTTAACCTTAGGCCCAACCCAAATTGTCGTGAATGGGTCCGTTCTGCATAACCCCGTCCGGTCACCAGAAACAACCTTTTTACACGTTTATATAGCGAGCCGCTTGATTCAAGACAGACGCCCGCTCCAAGCCGCCCCTGACATGGAGAACAGACGCTTGAGTCGCATTGGTTGTAAGGCGCCAATTCGCCGTGATGTAGCGTCATTGACCAAGCAGTTTTTACTCTGCTTGTCTCCAATACACCAACCTAATTCTGTCAGCATTACCCAGGCAGCACGGCGTGAACGTCGAATTTCGGATTTTGCTACCCGAAAAGATATTCAAGAACTTAAAATATTTGACATCGACACTTGTTCTGCTTTCTCATTATAATAAATTAACGAATTGTCTGGATTTGATTTCCATAAATTTATTTGATTGTATTTTGACTTTAATATTTACTGTTAACATTGATTATATTATTTAAAATTTAGAATTATGAAATATTAAATTTAAAAAATTTATTATACAAAAACTTTTTTTAACATTACGAAACTCAAGAACTTTATCAAACTAATTTGTTTTTATATATTTGATTGATAAAAACATCGCCTGCTAAAGTTAAAGTTTGTTAAAGCTTTAGACGTATGTGGAGTTTGCGAATCGAAGCGCCAGCCAAGATTTGCACCCAAATTAAGTCCAAAATGGCTTAGGTCAGTGCATCATATACTATTTTATATTCGCCGCAACGAAAAAAATTTAAAAAAATTTAATAATCTAATTCAAAAATGTGGAGGGGCTGAAATCTCAGTGCTCTGAAATATCAAGACTTCGGTCTGGGTTAAGGATTTTGATATAGTTTTCGGCAAAAAACTTTTATGAGGACATGGTTTTTAGTTTTGGGCAGCGATGTATATCAAACATAACTCTTTGTTAAAGTACAAGTATTTTTTATCTCTGTTTAGAAATTTATTACAGAACTAACACGAAACATCAATACGTTATCGGAAAATTATAACAGATCATAAATTAACATAATTTAGTCAAAAGATTATACAATCAGCAAACTACTCAAAACCTCTCCATTTAGCGTTTCGAGAAAATATTTCAAAATCACAAATTCATATTTCTTTCAAAATTCCAAAAATATTGTAAAAATAAAATAAAATCAAAAATTCAAACTTTTTTCAATCAAAATTCTAAAAATATTTCAAAAATTATTACAAAATCAAAGATTAAAACTTTTCCCAAAAACTCTAAAAATATTGCATAAATTATAACAAAATCAAAATTTTTAACTTTTTCCAAAATTATAAAAATTATAATAAAATCAAAAATTTAAAATTTTTCAAAATTCTAAAAATATTCGAACAATTTTTACAAAATCAAAAATTGAAACTTTTCCAAAATTGCAAAAATATTTTAAAAACTATAACAAATTCAAAAATTTCCATGTTCAATTATATTTACGTAAACAGCAAAATTTTTTTTTCCAAAAACTTATCTAAAGAAATAAATGAAATCATTTTCTTGACACACTTGACAACATTTTTTGGACAAACTTATAATGCCACATAATTGTCAATATAATAATAATAATAAAATTCATATCAAACAAATGAATTTTATTTTTGGCCAAAAAATTGGGTAAAAAACTAAATAAAAATCTTCCTTTTGACACACTTGACAACATTTTTTTGACAAACTTATAATGCAATAATCTAGATTTTGTTTTCACATACCAATCCCGACCATCAAGATTTCTGCAAATTCAATGTTCCTACTCGTAATCACTTAAAATGAACGTTTTTTAAGCAAAAAATATGCAAATTTCCTTGTTTTGACACACTTGACGATTTTTTCGACACACTTCCGGTACAGTTATCGATTACAGCGTCCTTTCGGCTCTTTCCATTGAGTAAACCTATTTTTAGAAAAAAAAATTTTTGAAATCCCTCCAGCGGTTTTCTAGATTTCGTAGGTTGTGACGGACGGCCGACAGACAGACATATATTTTTTTTGCTTTTTTAGTATCAGTAGGTCCTAAAACGTCGATAAATGCCAATAAAAGTGGAGGTATGAATTTCACTTTGAGCTCATGAATGTAATACTTAGGTCTTTCAGACCGAAGTAATTACAAATTTGATAAATTTTGAAATTAAAATATGTTGAACTAGTAGCCTTTGATCGATATATTTGTTATTTCTACTCAAACAAATCGTATAACTATGACAACAAAGAATATATGTAACAAATATTTTAATTGGATTAGGAAATTTGGAATCGAAAGGTTGCTTAGATAAAAATTTCCATTTTTATAGAGTTTAAATAAAAACAAATGTTTTTTACTTCTATGGACGTAACTATAACAACATAATATATGGTTAAAAAGTGACACTTTAAGGCTGCAAAGTACAGTAATAAAGTAACACTTTATGTACGCGAATAAAAAATATTTTTTTGTACGAGTAAACCGTAAAATGCACTTTTACGATTCAAAAATTGTGCGTAAAGCAGGCCCTTTTTCCTATTGAAGTAACAATGGCTATAAAATTGTAATAACGATATGTCTCAAATTACTATTTACGCCCTAAAGCATAACGCCCTAAAGCACATCTTTGACATCAAACGAACTCAAAAGAACAAACTACATTATGGCTTTTTCCAAAAAAAAAAACATTCAAATATTTACAGAAATTGTTTAATCTAGGCATTTTTTTGTTTGTTTGTAATTTTATATACAGTTAAAATTAAATAAATTGGTTGCTAAAGAAATTTAGAAAAAGAAATAACAAACAAAAAATTACTTGAATTTAACGATTTTTTCAAAATATATCTTACAAAACACAACAATATTATATACATACACTTATCTTTACGATAGATCAAATATAACTGAAAAACAAAATGTTTTAAATAATATAGAAATTTAAAAAAAATTGGTTGCTATAGAAATTTAGAAAAATAAATATGAAAAGCAAAACTACTTGGATTAAACAATTTTCTCAAGAAATAGTTTACTATTTTGTGTAAATATATGTATTTTAATTTATGCAAATAATACAGAATCTTACTCGTACAAAACATCTTGTATGTAATTCGGGCATAAAGTATCTTATTTGCTTTCCTGTGTTTGTTGCCCTTGGCTAACGCCTCGAGCAGGTTTTTCTACCCTTTCCTACTTCCATTTCTAAAATCTCAGAAATATAATTATTTGAGACTTCGCTATAATTTTCGTTAAAAATTTCGCAAAATTCCTGTATGTAAATTTTTTAACGAGAAAATTTCTCTCAATCAACATCGAAACATAGGTGGGGAGAGAGATTTGACAATAATTAAAAAACAGTGCATTGCAAAATTCTAAACAAATTGCACTGTTTCTAAAATTAAGTGCTCTTCCAAATGACACCCCACTTGACCTAGTTTTAAATGGTGTTTTCACCTCTTCTCATTCGCACTCCATTAACAACTAATTATACAAAAATTGGTGGGTGAAAATACCAAAATCGGGTTTTAAGGAATACTGAAGTGGACTTTTCATATGATACCCTACTTGTCTCGATAAAAAAATGTATTTGCTCAAAGGCATCACGAAAACAACTTTATTTATTTTTTAACCTCTCATCATGTGTGGGTAGTCTTATACGCACCTCAAATTTTAGGTTTCTAGGACTTATGGTTTACGAGATAATCGATATAATGCGAAAAACACGTTGCACCCCCAATTTAGTTTTTTTCGTGATAAATGAGTGCGTTTAATACAATGTAACTAACAGAAAAATCGTGATTTTTTATCACAATTGTACCACCAAACACTAGGATTATTTGTTAAATAACAGTTTGATAACCTCAAATTACAACACCCGTTATTTTCTAGATTTTTTGCTTTGGATGCATATTTCTGTATATACGAATACAATGTGTATATACATTAAACTATTTTAGAATTCTTTCATTCACTAGATTTGAATTTTGAATTGGTTTTGTACTTAGACTCAAGTCACTAAGAAAATCATTTCAATTTATAATTCGAAAGTATATTTTTTTTTTCAAACAAACACTCCATTTCAATTCGAACCTTTCTCATCAGTGCCAGGATTCGAATCTGTTTTTGGCAGACACGCTTTCTAGCTACGCCACAGAGGCGATACTATTTCGAAGGTGAAATTTAAGAAAAAACTCAACTTAATTAGGTAATTATTTAAAATTTTTTTTTTTTATATTTAGTTGTTTTTAGTTTTGCAAATTAATAAATACAAATTACAATTATTTTATTTTTATTTTTATTTAAACAAACTATTTAACAATTATTTTAACAATTAAATAACAACAATTTCGGTTGTCACACCATTATCAAGAGCTTGAAAAAATATGATACATATTTATTTATACATATTTATAAAATATTTATTTCATAATGATAATGGTGTGACAACCGAAATTGATCGAGTAAAAATATAATTATGCATAAATAGTAGGTATGTTTAAATAAAAAAAAGTCCAAGCGGCACGTATATCCGCTAGAAATAGGTAGATTTCGAGATCAGACAGTTTTGTGTGCCAGTAGAATCTGATGTATCAGATTAGTTTAAACAAAACAAACTAATTTCAAACAGATATCGAACAAATTTAAAAAGAAAATTAGCTACCTACAAGCAAAATTATATGTATCCAATTTTGCAACAAACAAATATCAAATCTACCACAGAACATGTGTGTGATAATTTATGACACAAACCTACTCTATACCATATGTCGTGCAATTACTGCAAAATATCAAAATAGTTTATTTCTAAGAAAAAAAAATTAGTTTCTTCTATTCAAATCTTTTATTTTTTGACTGTTATAAGGTTGACATTGACTGTTATAAGGTTTTTGGAAATTGTAATTGGGGATTGTTGCAAACTTTTTTGTTGAAGCCAACAAGTCAAAAACCTCTAACTGCAGAGGTTTATATTTATAAGAAACGGATTAAAATGTTTCCACAGATTCTAAATTTATGAAGATTTTAAAAATATTAGTATCCAAACGGCCGTTATAACGGATTAAAAAAACCACTTTTTTTTCTAGTATAAAGCCTATAGTTCCTTAACCATGTGTCAGATTTTTTTGATTTACGAACTCGTCCAAGATATTATTAAAACACACATTTTTAAGGAAAGTTTTTTGATCTGGCTCCACAAATGCAACCGTGAGAGCGCCGGTTGATTCAAACGCATTTTGTGTTTTACAAGCTTTTTTGTTGGAGCCGTTCACTCAGAAACCTCCAACTGCAGAGGTCTTTTTTTTGAAAGAAACTGATTAAAAAGGTTTCAAAGATTCTAAATTTATGAAGTTTTTAAAAGTATTAGAATCCAAACGGCCGTTATAACGGATCTAAAAAACAGAGTTTTTTTCTAGTATAAAGCCTCTAGTTTCTTAACCATGTGTTGGATTGGGCTGATTTACGAACTTGTCCAACATATTAACAAAACGCACATTTTTAGAAAAGGTTTTTTGATCTGGCCTTATAAATGCGACCGTGAGAGTGCCGGTTGTTTCAAAAAAAAATTTTTTTTTGCAAACTTTTTTGTTGGAGCCGCTCATTCAGGAACCTTTAACTGCAGAGGTCTAGATTTAAAACAAATTGATAAAAAAGATTCCAAAGATTTTAAATTTGTTAAATTTTTTGAAATATTAGTATCCAAACGGCCGTTATAACGGTTTTAAAAAATCAATTTTTTTCAGAAAAAAGCCTCTAGTTTCTTAACCACGTGTCGGATTTTGCTGATTCACGAACTTGTCCAAGATATTATTAAAACACACAAGTACAGAAATTTTTTTTGATCTACCTCAACAAATGCGACCGTGAGAGTGCCGGTCGTTTTCGTTATATCTCATATCGTTTATATACATATATATATATATATATATATATATATATATATATATATATATATATATATATATATATATATATATATATATATATATATATATATATATATATATATATATATATATATATATATATATATATATATATATATATATATATATATAAATTTTTTTTTTTTTGTTTTTTTGTCTCCGCTTATCATATATAGTCGTTTGGCACAAAAATTTTTCCGAAATTCCGAGATGAAGCCCATTGCAATAGGTAGATTTTTATATGAAATCTACCTAATAAAAATAAAAAAATTATAATTTGTATTATATATTATTTTGTGAAACTAAAAACAAGTAAATAATAAAAAATAATATCAAAATGTTTCGCCAAGTGCCTACAGCGTCTTCAATTATTTATATTAATTAATAGGTAAATAATGATGAAAGTTTAGCTTCATAATACCAGCGAAGCGGTAGCGTGGTTGGTTAACGTGTAGATTAGAAAAAAAAATAAAAATAGATTCGAATCATGCACTGAAAAAAAATTGAAGTTCATGACAGCCTCATCTCGAAGTTGGCAGTTGATTATTCATGCAAAGAAAAATTATTTGCAAACAATTTCACTGTGATTGGGACAACTACACGATAACATTTTCCTAACAACAGAATGAGGTTTATTTAAAATATAAAGTGTTATATCCAATAAAACAGTAGTTGAATAAAGATAATAACTATTTCCCTGAAAAAAATTTTCTTTGGCCTTATATCATGAATTTTTCATTTTAAAGTTAAGTATTTGAGATTAATTGAACTATATTTTATTTTCACATAAATATTTCGTGTGATTGTCTCAACTTCATCGATTTATAATTGTAGAGTTGTTGAAGCAATTTCGTAGTTTGATCCGCCATATGTGACCGCAGGGTGAGGTTGAGACAATTGCATTTCGATTAGAAATGGGACATGTTTTTTTCAGTGTGGCACTGATGAATATAAGGTTCGAATTCCACTCCGAAACACGTATAAAAGAAATGGAGTTTTTCTCTGAGAAAAATCAAAAAACATACTCTCGAATTGAAAAATTCAACTGATTTTCTTAGATACTTGAGTTTAAGTGCTCACGAAAAATCACTAATAATTCAAACCTATTCGAAATTCTAATCTAGCGAATTAAAAAACTCTAAGCCAGTTATGTATAAAAAGAGAGCAATAATCCCCAGGACTACCCTAAAACAATTTTTTAGTTACGTCAACAATTACTTTCAACTAGGGGGTATCCCGTGGGCTCCGCCCCCCCCCCCCTTTCCCCTCCCTTCGCACACATGGATAGTACTTAGTAGTTGTATAAAAGCCGTATGAAAAGAGCAAGAGTGTCTTTTCATCCGGCTTTTATACAACTCCTAAGTACTATCCATCATAATCCAACCTCTTCTAATCTATTCTGTGTGCACCTTCTGCTTAGCTATAATTCTACAAAAACCATCGTGAGGTTAACGATAAATTTTTATACAATCAATGACAAATGGTTGAAAATAATAATAATAAGAAAATACTGAAATAGCAGCTTTTTTTCTTCTATATTTTATTTACAGAAAATGAAGCTATGCAAAAATAATGATGGAAAAAAAATATTCTATGATTTTATCGCAACGATATAAATTTGAACGAAACGGCTAAAAGACAATTAGAGCAATAATTTTGATAAACTACATTATCGAAAAATTTAAATGCGGTAAATGGAATTTTTATGAATAAAAAGGAATAATTTTTATGTTCTATAAAAAAAATAAACCAAAACAATAAAAATTAAATATAGGGTTCGCGTTGAGCCCCGAACCTTTCTCACAACTCCCTACATCGGCAATGACAACGAAATTTCGTACTGAGTTTCTTAAACTTCATTTTATTAAGTCGGTTTAAATTATTAAATGTTTGAAAATGTATATTATAACACAAACTGTTTTTTGTCCCAAAAACATCAAATGTTTTCAACCTACATTGTTTTAAAAATTGCTAAAAATCTATATTTTTCTATGCTGTTATGTTCGCTGTACTATAGAACAATTTTCTGGTTCTGGTCCTGCCATAATAGCGCTAGAAAGGGGAGATCTCGTGTTTTTACTTTAAACGATTTAAGTTTGTTTGTGAAGCATATTAATTACTCTAAATCAAGCATAATAGTACTACTACATATGGCACCTATATAGGTCCAAACGCAAAATTAAACCTGTCAAAAATTTCCATGCAAAGTTATATGGAAATTTTCGATCATTTTCGTGTTTTTTATGTGCTAGCTAAAATACATTTTGCATAAATTATGCTTAATATATTCAATAAGCAAATTAAAAATTTTTAATTTTAGTACAATGAAAAATTTCATTGCCAATTTTTAAAATTTTTGGAAGTTGTGTTTGGTATAGAGTGATTTTTCTGTTCCGGTGTTTACCGCAATGGCGCTGCAAAAAGGGGATAAGAGAAAAAATTCAAAAAATTTTATATGAAATTTCATACAAACCACAACTTGAATAATTTCAAAAATTATCTATGAAAGTTCTCATATTACTACAATGAAATAATTTTAATTTGTTTTTGAACTATTATTGACTATATATTAAGCATAATATATAAAATATTTTATTTATTATGTCCGTAAAACAAATACTAAAATAGGTTAAATTTTTCATACAACTTTGATGGGAAATTTTGGCAATTTTTATGTTTCTTTTTTGAGCGACTTAAGGATAATATTTTATATATTACGTTTAATATATAGTCAATAACACTTCATAAGCCAATTTAAATTATTCAACTGTGGTAAACTGAGAAATTTCATAGATTACTTTTAAAATTATTCAATTTGTGTTTTGTATGAAATCCCATATAAAATTTTTGTGATTGTTTCTCTTATCCCCCATTTGCGGCAAACACCGGAACAGAAAAATCGCCCTATACAATCCTTTGTAAATTTTGTGTTTTTTTTCCCATATAGCGCTTTGGCGGTGAACACCGGAACAGAAAAATTGCCCAATACTCATTGTTTAACATCTTACTGATCTACATTTAAATTGTATAATTTAATTGAAGAAAGTATTTTACGAAATGTTGTGTCAAAAAGTGAGGAAATAGACCTTTAATTATGTACTTTCATCAATTTGTTTTCTCTTTTCTTTTTTAATAAACTTATTATAAAACCATCTACCAACTTTTCTATTTAATGTAAAAATTATTCCTTTAAAAAAATGGTTATTATTCCTTTAAAAAAAATCCGAACTATTTTTCATAATAAATATTACATATCTTGTGACTAACTCAAAATAAAAAAGGTTTTATTAATAAAACATCAACAAAAATTATAAATATATGTATCATTATATGTAACTTAATTAAAATAAAATCGCCTGAATGCATTCTATAATCATTGCATTCATATTCATTCATTCCAATGCATTCATAAGTATAACTAAACAAAATGACGTCACACGATCTTTTATGATAAAGCTGTTATATTGCAAGAGAAATACATACTCAAAAAGTAGTTTTTGTTTTTCCTTATATTAGTTCACAGGAATGAAATTTTGGCAAATAATTATCGGAAACCACTATTATATGATTTTTAGCACTGCCTGTCAAAAAACTAATTAATTTTCTTGTTAATATCGAAATTAGAATAATTTGAACTAAACGGGAAATGACAGTGCAATAAAATGCTATAAAAACTGCATTATCGATTAAATTGCGTTATCGTAAAACGAAATGTATGTATCAATAAAATAAAAGTGTGTAAAAAAACAATAATTTTAATGTTATGTAAAAAAAAAGTAAAAAAAAAAATTTGCAACAACCAAGATGCGAACTTTCAACATCAGTCGAGCGCGCTACCCATATAGCAATTTGAACGATAGTAAAATGATAGACTAAAGGATAGATAAGATTGAACGTTACGCTCGTATAGAAGGATAGACTCACGGCTATTATATTATGGATGTTACGCTCGATCTATCTTGAAGATATTTGTAAAATAAATTCTATTAAATCCGCAACAATTATATATTTCGGAAGTTTTTGATATTTTGACAAGAAGTAACTTTTTTTTCATTATTCTCCTGTTATCATTTCGACACTAAAAGATTTAAAAATGCAGAAAACCTCATCTACGTAGCAGCTTTGGGGAGATCAAGAATGTTTTAAACATGTGTTGCATTTGACACAATTCGTTGAATGCGGATTGCCTTCAGTTTCTTGATGAGTAATTGTGTAATTTATTTTAGTTTTCACTCAGGGTTAAATTGTAAGGATTATTATTTGTGTGCTTTTTAGTTTGCGCTCCTAGTCTTTTCTTTTTCAATATGTTTTCTGCTGGTAAATTATTACATCCATACATCAATTATTAAACGGTAAATTATTACATCCACAAACTTGTTGGTGTTGAGTGGTCGAGTGGGATTCAAATGAATACACCTCAAATATAATGTCAGAATGATTTATGAAAGAATTATATAAAATGACATCATATTATGGTGGACGAGGGTATCCGGGTTATGTCAAATATATGTTAAAATGTCAATTTTATGGTCATGGGCTCACTAGTAATGTTGTTGAATCTGTTTAAACCAAATAACTGTTTTAGAAGTTGTTGTAGTTAATAGTTATGAAAAATATATATAAAATAATTAATTGTCCAAGATTTTTACTCTGAGATTCGATACTTTTGGCCTAAAACTATAGTATATTCTTCCACGATGCCGAAAACAGCATATTTTGAATCGAGAGGACACTTTACCAGCCGAGGCGATAGCCGAGAAGACTGTACTTTTTCTACTACTTTTTTAAAAATTATTATTAATTTTTAATCATTTTCATTTATAATTACATATAATTCACATTTTAAAACATACACTGTTACAAATTAAAATTGTATATATGTATTTATATTTCTGCTATTAAAAAATAGATGACTCAATATGAATAAATTATTCAATTTTTATGTCAAAGACATAGCTGCCTTTAATTACAAGCCTTATTGTTTTTTTCGTTAATTTTTTACATATCCATACATATAGTTATTCATGATGTTATATTTTTATTCTATTATTATTCTATTTACTCTAAAGTTCTTAAAATCATTAAATAATACATCTTTGAAGGTTTATTGTTTTTTGAATTTTGCGTCTAGTAGGCTTATAACTAAAGACGGTTTGTACTTTGTCATAAATAAAATCAAATTCAGATTTCAGATTTCTAAAATAAAAATATCAGTTTTGATTTAGTTTTTGAATGGGTATGACGTTACGTAAATTCTTGATATATTTTAACACAACCTAAATTATTTTACGTAAAATAAATATTTTTTTTTCATTTTTGTTAAATAAATAGTTGAAATAATATTTTTTAAAAATATCTTAACACCAACTGTTTTTTATCATACTATTTAAAAAGAATATATGAATATTATATATTTAACTATTATTATTTTACAATACAATACATTATATACAATACAGAAATGTATTAATAAACTTTTAAATTAATAAACCGTTTGAATTATTTAGTTAGGTTGACAAAAAATGTTCTAAACGTATTTTCCCCGACCGGTGATAAATCCGCGTAAATTTTTGAAAATTCCCCAAGCAAGTGGCATTGATAATAGAATAGTAATTTCTAGTAGTAATAAAATTACTAGAAAATGAGCGACATCGAAAATTCGTTGATAACTTATCGTAATCATATAAACATATTTGTTTAAAAGCATTTCTTGTATGAAGAAAACAGTAACAAAACTAGCAAAACCAAAAGTAAAACGAATACACGATGAAACGTAACAGATTGATCGTTAAATATTCTGCTCTTACCTTGATGTAAATACCACCCGTTTTAATTGTATTAAATAATATAATTTATAGCCACTAAAACAATAATTCTTTTATATCTACCCATAACTCCACAATTCCAAATTGTATTAAATCCTGGTATTTTCTGTTACGCAAATAAAACCAATAAGCTCGAGTAAGCTATCATAAAAAATATATAAATATCGTCAACAGAAAATTAATTACCTGTCAATATTTGTTTGCCATCAAATTAATTGTACAAAAATATCTCAATGCAGTTAAATTAATGATATATTAGGGAATTTGATATGATTTTCTTTCCATTCTTTTTGACAGGCTCAAATTAACTTGAGTGGTTGGTTTACTTCATTTAAACCAAGTTATTTATTTTGATACAAACAGCACATTTCAATTTTAGCTTAGCAACAAATCTCTGGAAACAAAATAAATGTTTTCTTCCTACAAAAAAAAAAAATTTAAAGTAAATGAATTTTCAAAACGGATTTTTTATGAGCAGAAAAGAAAATTGAAATTTGTTGACATTGTGTCGATTAATTTTACTTTAAAATTTTCTTGATATTGAGTGTAAAAAAATTATGAAATATATTTTTGAAGATAGGAATCGAAATAATTAATTGACCTGTGAACTGTTATTGGGGATGGAATTAAGATGGATGGATTACTGTTGAAGCTTTACGTTTTACAAATTTTTAAATATTGGTTTATTAAAATATAAACTTTTAAAGTTTAAAGAAAATCTTTTTTTCTTGGCACTCATGTTCAATGCCATATTTGAATATCGATCAACATGCTTGCAATACGTAGGAGGTGATACTTTAATACTACATATTTAACGTATTTTCATATATTTTTAGAATACATTATTTGCTAGAAGTAAAGCTTTTCAAGTTTTAACTTATAAAGGTTTTTATTGTGTTGGCGTTTGTTTAAATTAAATGTATTCAGAGAATTTGATATGTTTAAAATACTTATCATGTTTCCATTTCAAATAATAAAAATGTTTTTTATATAATGTTTGCGATATCAATAATATCACGTTATTGCGTATAGAAACAGTTTTTCTATAACATGATACAGAATATTAGATTTACATTTCAGATTTCAATAATAAATATTGGAGAATAAACACTTAAACCATGAAGACTTTGAGCATAGCAGTATTTAAATATCTTTCTACATATATTTTAAAAATCACCTTGTTACTCTGATTATAAAATACTATCTTTAATGGCTATAAAATTGTAGTTTATTATTCGGGATTTTTGTGAGCAATTAAACTCAAGTAACTAAGGGAGTAATATGAATTTTTTTCAATTCAAAGGTATGATTGAAAATATTTCACAGAAAAACTCTGTTTTTCTCTTTTACGTGTTTCGGCTGGGATTCGAAATCGAAACCTCATCAGTGCCAAAGTCAGTTCTTTGGCAGACACGCTATCCACTTCGCCACCAATTTTGAAGTTGAAACTTCGTTTTCCTTTTTTATGATGTGAACTTTTTTTTTTTTTTTTTTTTTTTTAATAAAATGTGATGTGTAGTAGGCATTACAATATGTGTCACAACAACACATAAAAACCTTTTAAGACCAAGGTCCCACAACAACATGCGTTCTAAGGATGTTAATGGACGCAAATCTGTTTTTTTTTTGTTTTTTTAATATTTTTTGTTAAATAATGGACAACTAAACTATAAATCCTATCACATATAAAATATGACATAGGCCAATATTTCGTGATAGGATAGGGAAAATAAAAATAAAATAAGAGATAAAAAGCAAATTTGTTTTAAAAATTTGCAGGAACAAAACTGAAATTGGTTTGCCAATAGTCCAGCTAATGGCATAATCCTTGATTATGGGACGCAGTATATTTTTCAATGATTAAAGCTCAGATATATAGTTATATGAAAGCTCGTTTCTTCAAGCAAGCTACAGCGTTCCAGCATCAAGGAATATTCATTAGCTAAGATTGAGAGTGCTACCGTTGACTGAATACAGTTCATCCGCCAGCACCCCTAAGATATCACCTTGGCTAGTGATATCTCACTGCTATTGCCAGTGGTATGTGATATCTCACGTTAACTCATGTGCCAATAACAGGGACTGGAGTGCGCGGGGTTGTCACACCCGTGAATCAAAAAAACTTTATCTTCTTGTTCTTTTTACTATTTTCCAGTTTTATGCATAGATATGTCGATGTGTTTGCAATATGCAACCTGGGTTGAGTTAGTTTTGAAAGGTATATTGTTAACTTTTTGACTGGTTTCTTTGTCAAATTTTCGACGATATTAGCTGCATGTTTGCTCTCAGGTTGTGTCAAAGATAAGGATTCTAAATTAACATTCTCGAAGACTATTTGGTATTTTTTGTATTAAATTTCTAGATATTACGATGTGTGAATTCATAGGATAGCATCATCCGCGACAGCCTCTGGTCTGCACTCATATGCCTTGGTATTCCAGAGAAACTTGTTTCTCTGTGCAAACTCACAACATCGGGATCAAACTGTAGAATAGTAATCGAAGGGTCAGTTTCTGACTCTTTTGATATAACATCAGGTGTTCGACAAGGTGATGCACTCGCACCCGTACTATTTAATTTGGCGCTTGAGTACGCGATAAGAAAAAGCCGCATTGAGACACAAAACTGTATATTTAACAAATCTAGTCAAATTCTTGGCTATGCAGATGATATTGTGCTTCTCGGACGTAGAACAAGCGATATCAAGGATAGTCTCTCTCGGCTTGAAAGAAATGCTAAACGACTTGGATTATGCATTAACACCGGCAAGACTAAACTATTAACAACATCCAGGAATAAACCTCCCGGCAATCTGAATACTGGCGACTATGAAGTGGAACGTGTGGAAAACTTCAAATACCTCGGGTCTGTAATAACATCGTCAAATGACATGCAGGCAGATATTAAAGCTCGTGTCTCAGCCGCATACAGAGTTTTCTACGCATACTCAAAACTTTTGCGATCTAAACATCTTTCGCAGTCGTGCAAACTCACACTTTACAAAGCATTAATTCGACCTGTGCTTACCTTTGGAAGCGAAAGCTGGACACTGACTTCCTCCGATTGTAGAATTTTATCAACATTCGAGAGGAAAGTCATACGAACAATTTATGGTCCATGTAAAGTTGCTGAAAATCAGTATAGAATCCGAATGAATCATGAAATCAGACAGCTTCTTGGAGGCTGCGATGTAATCGGATTCATTAAATCTAACCGGATTAGATGGTTTGGTCATGTAGAAAGGGCACCATTAGATAGAATGATTAAAAAAGCGTCCCAACAACAACCAGCTGGTGTTCGTCGAAGAGGAAGACCTAGACAACGCTGGCGTGATGACATCATCCAAGACCTTCGTGATATAGGATGTCGAAACTGGGGTCAACTGGTCATGGAACGAGACGATTGGAAGCTGATTGCACAGACGGCAAAATCCCTCCATGGGATGTAAACGCCAGAGAGAGAGAGAGAGAATTCATAGGATGAGAGAATATTTCGTTGACATCTAAGTCAACATTCTAATCAACATCCTAAGTCACGAGTGTAAAGTCATTATTGATTGTTGCCAATCAATGCGAAACTTAATATCTGACGTAAAGTCAATATGTTGTTATATTTTTGGTTAGGGAATATAGACAACATTAGGGAATTTTTAATTTCAGATTGATTTTTGAGAACAATTAAGCTTAAGTGCATATTGGAAATCACTTGAATTTTGCAATTCGAAATAACTTTTCATTTCCTCTAAAATTCCTTTAGAAAAAATTTTGTTGTGTTTCGTGTCAGAATTTGAACTACATTCATCAGAGACACATTGTTCAAATTCCGTGTGTCTTACACAACTTAGCCAAAGCGGCGATGACGAAACGAAATATTCTCTCATCCTATGAATTCACACATCGTAATATCTAGAAATTTAATACAAAAAATACCAAATAAATACAATTTTCAATATGTAATCATAGATGAAAAATTCAACTTAAGTAAATATGAAAAATGATGAAGTTTCAATTTAGAAATTATCTGAACATCAAAAAAATTAAAATATGTTTCGTCATCGCCGCTTTGGCTAAGTTGTGTAAGACACACGGAATTTGAACAATGTGTCTCTGATGAATGTAGTTCAAATTCTGACACGAAACACAACAAAATTTTTTCTAAAGGAATTTTAGAGGAAATGAAAAGTTATTTCGAATTGCAAAATTCAAGTGATTTCCAATATGTACTTAAGCTTAATTGTTCTCAAAAACCAATCATTCTCGAAGACCTTAATAACGTTGATTTGAAAATTTTGAGAATTAAAATTGTCAGGGTATATCCTCGCAGGTAAGGAATTTCAATGATGCGATACTCAATGAAAAAAAATCACGCTGGAAGGCTACAGTTCTACACGGAAAAGGATGCGCTGCTCCTGCAGCTCTGTCATGACGTTTGACCAAAACATTAATTTAATTGTTTAATAAATACAGGCGAGTGTACTGGTTGACATTTTACGCTCCTTTGGGGTTTTAAAGAAAAAAACTGATATTTAAAATTTCATATTTGAAATTTCTATTCTATTCTCCTTCCTATGTTTTTCATCTAGTTTAAGATGTTAACAGTAATATATTTATCAAGGTTGTGTTTTCTGTCATTAAAGATAACTAACTAGAAACAATCTTAATCTAAAGCTAAAATGAATTTGTTAAGTTCGTGAGCTATCTTGACTGTCATGATGTCTTGCAAGTATGTGGTAATAATGGCAATGCTTTGAGTTGATCCGAAATTAATTTAAACATTTTCTTGTTTTCTTTTATATTATTTTTCTGCGAAATATTATAAGTGAAATGTTTCTCAAGTTAGCGATGGGTGTAACTTCCTTTGATGCAAATTAATTAATTAAGCTTGAATTTTTTGTTCTTTAACCTAATTGGTTTCCTGCAATATGTTTCAATTTTTGTTAATATTTCCCATGTGAAATTCACAAATAAAAAACAAATATTAAAATAATTAAAATTTTTTTAACGTTTAATTTAATTAATTTTTGTAATCTTTCTAATTATAAATTCATATTAATGCTGAATTTAAACAAAAATAATATAATGACCAATTTTTAATCAAAAAGGGATACTTTACTGTCGCATGAAGGTTGATAATTAATTAGCTATAATCTCCAAGGAACATTTTATAGCAACATATCGCACATTCAACTTTGAATTTTATTGAAAAGTTCTAACTACAATAATATTTATAAATTTGCTGATGTAATATCAATGCCCTCATCTATTTTGAATATATACATACCTAACATAAATTTTAATACTAAGTCAACGAAATAAAACGCTAAAAAATCAACATAATAATTTTAAACAAGTCCAAATGGATTTTCTAAATACTAGGACAGATTATAGTTTTAATAGCTACAAACAATCAACCACCATCGATAAATAGGAGCAAAAACTATAATGCAATGTCAATTGACTAAAAACAATTCATTAACCGATATGTTTGTTTTTTCGATTGGGTTAATTCTTTTTTATTTATGCCATCAATGTTTGCATATTAAAGTTGAAAAATAATGATGTTTGGTTATCTGTTGACTTATCTGGTAAAAGAATAATTAAACAATTTTAATTCTAAAACTTCATAAAACATTAATCTATTTTAATTGAATTCATTATTTATTTGTTTTGTAGTTGAATTGATGTTTTTGAATAATGGATTAAAATTTTCGTTTGGTATAGATGAGAGAAAACGTTTTAAATTAGCTCATTAATGGCCCATATATATGCATTTTGTTGTATATTTTTCCAGCTGTTTAATTTTTGAAATTATTTCTATTGTATTTATTTTAATTCAGTTGTTAATTAGTCAAACAACTGTGATAGAAATATGGACATTTTTGGTTAGGAGCTTACCTCACTAGGATAATGTGATTTATTTAGATTCGAATTCGAGGTTTTCGTGTTAAAATCAAAAACTGAAATTAGCTTGCTCGAAATATGTGCTTTCGATTACAGAATTGAAATAATTATTGTCTCTGGATAACTTTGACAGTCAACTGCTGAATGATCTCTTTTTGAATGGATTACTTTCGATTTATTACTTTTATAAATAGTACTATATTCCTCTTCAAGTTTTTGCTATAAAAAAACTGAAAATTAAGCTTAAAATTCGTTGGTAGATACACATTTCTTTCTAAAATTTGAATTATTCAATCTTTAACAAATAGTTCTAGAGACTTTTTTTTATATGAACGAGAATAGCAAATTCATATAAATGAAATAAATTTATTCAAACGAGAATTGTAAATTATATATTTACAAGTTTGTCAGTTTTATTTTATGAATTGTCTACTTATGCTACATATTTAGGATCAACGTCGTCAGACAGAAACAAACATGTCGTTACGCCAAAATATTACACGTTTCTGTTTCCTATGTATGAAAGCAGTGCAGCTAAATTTTTTTTTCAGATTTCTGTGAATTTGAATACTGACATTTGCATAGAATCTAATAATGATAATTTCAAATTGTATGTCTTTTAAACAGATTTTACATAAACATTAAAATTAAGATCAGAAAGAGGTAAAGTTTTGAAAATAACGAAAAAATCAATAAAATATGAAATATTTTTGGATTTCAGCCCCTTCATATGGAATATGAAGGGGTAAAATCTTAAGACTCCAGTCTGGTTTCCGGCAAAAGGCTTTTTTAAGGACATTGTTTTTAGTTTTGGGTAGAGATGTTTATTAAACATAAAATTCTTTGTAAAAGTAAAAGTACAAGTATATTATCTCTGTTTAGAAGCTTATTACAAAACTAATACGAAACATTAATATGCTGTCGGAAGATTAAAACAGATCATAAATTAACATAATTTAGATCATCTACTTAGCAAACTACTGAAAAACCTTTCCATTTAACGTTCAACAATTTCATCGTTTCAAAAACAAACAACCCATTATCTACCAATTTCATGTTCAATTACATTTCATGTTATACGAATACATAATTTAATTTTTTTTTTATTGGGGCCTGATTGAATTTATTGAATTGTTTCAGAATATTTATAACAAAATCAAATACGCAAATTTTTTCAAAATTCCAAAACTTTTTTAAAAATTATTACAAAATCGAAAATTGAAATTTTTTTTCAAAGTTCTAAAAATATTGCAAAAATTATTATAAATCAAAGATTGAAACTTTTTTCAAAATTCTAAAAATATTGCAAAAATTATAACAAAATCAAAAATAAATTTTTTTCTTAAAATTCTATGGATATTCTATGAACTTTTCCAAAACTCTAAAAATATTCCAAAAATTAATCCAAAATCAAAGATTGAAATTTCAAAATCCAAAAATATTGCAAAAATTATAATATAATCAAAAATATAATTCAGAAGTCGTTGAATCTGGAATCACTTAAAAAACGAAGGAACATCTCCCTAATCATTACAATTTTTGTTATAAAACGACATTTAATTTGCCTCAACTTAATATTTTCCAGCTGTTCCTATAAAGTGGGAGGAGTTGAAACATGTATAGAACCATATTCCATGTTCAATTACATTTCATGTCATACCAAACAATTAATTTTATATTTTTCCAAAAAAATTGGTAAAATATAAATGAAAATCATTATTTTGACACACTTGACGTTTTTTTCCCTTACTTATATTACAGTAATCAAGCGCTAGGTCTCACATGCCAATGCCGAACATCAAGATTTCACCACATTCAATGTTACTACTCGTTCACACTTAAAATAAACGTTTTTATGCAAAAAATATGAAAATTTGCATTTTTTGACATACTTAATGTTTTTGACACACTTCCGGTACACTTATCAAAACAAAACATGTTTAAACAACAATCGTTGTTCTAAAATAGTCCGTATAGTAAACGTTATATAAGTAAACATAGTATAATTATTCATAATATAATAGCCGTGAGTCTATCCCTCTACTAGGAGCGTAACGTTCAAATTGCAATATGGGTAACGACGTCAACTGAGACGATATAGGGAGAGTGGTCATGTGGTAATGTGGTAATAACATTAAAATTATCGTTTTTTTATTCATAAATTGTAATACATAAAAATCATAAAAATTTCGTTTTACGAATTTCAAATTGATCGATAATGTAGTTTTTTAAAGTTATTGCTACTGTCTTTTCCTGTTGCGTTCAAATTATTATCATATCGAGATTTTCAAGAAAATTGATTATTGTTTGACTGACCGTATTAAACATCACGGTTTTCCGATCATTATTTTCAATAAATTCATTCCTGTGAAATAAAATAAGAAAAAACAAAAACTTCTATTTCAGTATTTCTCTTTCAATATGAGTTGACATCTTTATCACAAAAGATCGATTTAAACATAGTTTAAATGAACAATAAAACAGTGTGGCGTCAATACGAAGTAAAATTTAAAGTGCATTCAAGGGATTTACGAGATTTGCAATATTTTCTTCAGTTTTTTAATTGGAGAAGTGTTTCGTGATTATTCAGTTTTTTAAAATTTTTGTTGTTGTTTTCTTCCTTTTCTTTTTTCCTTAAAAGTGGAATATAAATAGGTTGAATTTCGAAAGTTCCATAGATAATTCTATTTGTTTAGGAATACTTTATACAGTAAATAGTACAAAGTTGGTAAATGGTATTTATAATAAGGTTATTAATTACAAGAGTATTGGACGATTTCTCTGTTCCGGTGTTCACCGCAAAAGCGGTCACATAAGAAAAAGATCACAAAATTTTCAAAAGATTGTTTATATACCCACAACTGTAATAATTGTAAAAATTGTCAATGAAATTCCTCATGGTACTACAGTTAAAACATTTTAATTTGTTTATGTAGTTATCGATAATTTAGTCTATTATCGATAATGTAGTTTTTTTTTTAAATTATTGTTATTTTCTTTTAGCCATTTTGTTCATATTAATATTATCTCGATATTAAAATGAAAATTAATTATTTATATAACAGGTAGTGCTAAAAATCATATAATATTTATTTTCCATCATTATTTTTGCATAGTTTCATTACTGTAAATAAAATAAGGAAAAACAAAAACAGCATTTTTTTCTTATTATTATTTTCAACTATTTGTGCTTAAACTTGTTTAACGAAATAATTCAGAAATATATTTCGTGTACAAATTTATAGTACACAATGTATTAAAAAATAAAAAATAATAAAATTGGTTAAGCAGAAGGTTACAGAATAGATTAGAAGAGCTTGGATTGTGATGGATAGGGGTTGTATCAAAGTCGGACACTAAAAGGAAAAGGGATTTTGACGTGTGGGCGGAGCGGAGGGAGCTAAACGTACCGTAATTAACATTTTTTTCGAAGATGGAGCTATGTTTGTGCATTGTAGTATTGAACTCTTTTACAAGTTTAAGTTTAAGCTTAAGTCAATTTAGTCAAGACAAAATATGAAATATCATAATTGTCGTATAATGAAAGCGGCTGTAAAGTAACGCTATTTTTATTTTTTTTACGGCGGCAGTGAAGTAATTTCCTAATGAAATTTTATTATTATTATTGTGTATTATGGCATTATAAGTTTGTCAAAAAAATGTTGTCAAGTGTGTCACAAGAAAGATTTTTATTTATTTTTTTACCCATATTTTTGGGAAAATAAAGTTAATTATTTGTACGACATGAAATTTTATTATTATTATTGAGAATTATAAATTAGTCAAAAAAATAATATCAAGTGTGTCAAAAGAATGATTTTCATTTATTTTTTCAGAAAAAAAATAAAATTAGTTATTTGTATGCAATGAAATGTATAATGAACGTGAAATTATTATTTTTGAGAACTTTATTGCATAATATTGTCAAAAAAATATTGTCAAGTGTGTCAAGAAATTCATTTCATTTATTTTTTTCGATAATTTTTTGGAAAAAAAATTTAGATGTTTGTTTACGTAAATATAATTAGTTTTTGATATATTTTTGGAATTATGAAAAACTTTCAATTTTTGATTTTGTAGAATTTTTGGAATATTTTTAGAATTTTGAAAAACTTTTAATTTTTGATTTTATTATAATTTTGGAAAAAGTTTCAATTTTTGCTTTTGTTATAATTTTTGCAATATTTTTTGAATTTTGGAAAAAGTTTGAATTTTTGGAATATTATTAGAAAGAAAAAGTTTAAATTTTTGATTTTATTTTAATTTTTGGAATATTTTTGGAATTTTGAAAAAAAAAATTTTAAATTTTGTATATATTTTTAGAATTTTAAAAAAGTTTCTAATTTTGATTTCGTAAGAATTTTTGGAATATTTTTGGAATTTTTAAAAATTTTAAATTTTTGATTTTATTGTAATTTTTATAATTTTGGTATAAGTTACAATTTATGATAATGTTATAATTGTTGCAATATTTTTAGAATTTTCTTTGAAAAAAGTTTGAATTTTTGATTTTATTTAATTTTTACAATATTTTTGAAATTGTGAAAGAAATATGAATTTGTGATTTTGAAATATTTTTTCGAAACGTTAAATTTAGAGGGTTTTGAGTAGTTTGCTGATTGTGTCATCTTTTCACTAAATTGGGTTAATTTATGATCTGTTATAATTTTCTGACAACGTATTGATGTTTCGTTATGTGTGATATAAAGTTATATTTGATATACATCACTGCCCAAAACTAAAAACCATGGCCTCATATAAGTTTTTTGCCGAAAACTATATCGAAAGCCTTAACCCAGACTGAAGTCTTGATATTTTTATAATTAGAACTATGCGCAATTGGTAACATTGGTTAACCTTTAATTAAAGTATTTGAAGAATATTAGCTCCTTATATACCCGGAAAACTATGTTTCCAGAGCTGTGGTGAAGTCAGCCTATGCATCAGCGTCGCAATGTTTTTTATGTAATTAAAAAGATTATTGACTGACCTACCAAAAATAACATCAAACAAAAACCCACGTTTGTGTCAATGTTTTTGACCCGCCATATGTAAAAATATATGTCTATGAGTTAGTGTTTATGTAGCTCTGCAGTCATTTTAACTTGAACCAAATTCTTTTTTGTTAGATGTATGTTAGTATAGATTTTGGATGAAATTGGATCAAGAGTCGCAACAATAGTTGTTTTTTTTGAAACGTCAATATCTAAAACTTTCTTATATGAAACTGAAATAAGTTTTTGAAAGGATGTTTATATTATTTTACATCATTGCTTCTTGTTTATCTCTTCTGGTTGGATTCTTTTCTTAATTTGGGTTTACGTCTGTTAAAGCTCGATATACGTTTGGCAAAACCTCAACAGTGTAGTGAAGTGACGCTTCATTGCTGAACAATGAAGTTGCATAGCAGGTCGCGTACCTAGCGAGATTATTTTTTTGCCCCAGACTAGCTGCAGCCTATGGGGTCGAGAGAAGAATACCTGCTGCTCCAACACAAATAACTGAACTTGTTCGCGTAACATGAGATGAGAACGGATGTAAGAAGAAAAACAAGTGAACTAAACAGAATCTGGCGACCCCCGTATGTGAAAGAACCACGATCACCATGCCCACCCCCATAATTTTAATCCATTCCCACACTTACACACTTACACACTTCATCTACTCTCACACATACACACCATCCATAGCCTCATACGCACATTCACACCACCCCACACATCAACCACTACATTCGTACGCTCATAACCCATAGGTAATCTAAAGTATGCGCCATCTATAACTGTAGGCCATGCTTTAGAAATAAGGTTACCCGGAAATACATCAACACGATCTATTTTTAATCTTTGTTGTGATACTGTGGCCAACGCTAATGAGTATTCTTTATCACCGCTAGCTGGTTGTAACAAACATCGTTTCACTATATCAGTAAGTCGTTATTCTGCATCAGGTCTAGAAAGCAAGGAACCATCCATCCCACGACCTGGTAATGCTGCTGAAAAACCTCATACTTTAAATAAGGTCAAATGCAAAGCTGCACCAAATTATAATAATAATATAAAACCAGTCTTTATTATTCAATCATTTTGGAGTAAAATTTTGGTTCACTTTAAATTAAGTTTAAGTAAACATAAAATTTCCATTAACTGTTGACGAATCGCATAAGCTTTCACATAAGGATTGGATTCATTATTGAAGTGATTTGATCAAAATGTTGCTATTCATTATTATTATAGCCGAAATTTTGATTTTATTTATTTTACTAATAAGGCACCTGTTCCGATGATTGAACGTAGATCAACATTTAACAGCATGATTAAAGGTGTTTCGACATTATCATGGTAATCGCACATTGTTGGTTATAACACATTTAGTTTAATGATGTTTTTGTTAGCTTAAGGTGAGGAAAGTCAATATACTTACAATTGTATGTTTTAACCTCTTTTTGTGCTTAATATAAATATTTTTCCAATTACCGCGAAGAACTAGTGACCAAAAATTATTTCAATAGGTGTACACGCACCACAATCAGGTTCACCAATGTTTAGTGAAAATAATTTAATTAAATTTAAACGGCATTTACTACATATATTCCTGGAATTCAGATTTCATACCAACAATTCTGGTTCCATTGGGTTCTGACAGACATACACACATGCAACAAATACACTCGCTCATACATACCCACATCCTCATATCCATATACACACATTGGCCCGCACACATACACACATGCACGCATAACTATAGACATACACACCCATACACACCTATATAACCGTACATAAAAGAAAGAAATTTAAACGACTCACCCCATGTTGTAGACGATTCTCGTGTCTCCACCTTCCTTCCTTCCTAGCCCGTTATGTTCCTCGGCCGCAAACAAAATCAGTATTTCACGTGATAGCTGTCCCTTATAACGTGGCGTTATTATAATTTCTCCTCGGCTGTACCCAAGGCTGGACCGGGTCAGAAGTATGGCACTTTATTTTAGTTTTTTTTTTGTTTTACAAATCTCTCTTTTTATTGTATTTGATCGATAACACCCCGTATTGATATGAATTGGCTTATCAATAACACATGTGAATTTATCGTAAAGTTCCTTTATTATTTGTTTTAGGTTATAAGTAGATATAAGAACAGCTATTTTAATTTAAATTATGCTAATTATTTATGATCTTATTCCAAAAAAATTAACTAAGGACCAACAAATGATTTCTTTTGATGTTTATAATTTTACTAATTACTATTTTTGGTAAGCGACACGAATATTGTAGATTTTTCTATTGTACAATACAAATTTTAACATGCAGATAAAGTAAAGTTTATTAATTACTATCACAGTTCTTAGTATTCGAATAAATGTAAAGATTAATAATTTAGTATATATCACAGATTTAAGTAATTGAATATATGTAAAAGTTATTTGATTTATATCACAGCAGTTTCATTTAATTTGTATCACAGATTCTAATAATCGAATAAAGGTCAAGTTTAATTTGATTTATATCACAGATGGTTAACAATATCCACTCTACATTACCTCTGAATAAAACAATCAATACCATTGCTAGGTGTGGTTCTCCAGTATCTTCCAGAACACCCAAAAAAATTCTTTTCCCTTCCGTTAATTATTTGTCTTTCTTATTCTTTCTTTTTCCCTTTCGTTAATTATTTGTCCCCACTAAAAAAAGTCTTTACTAATATCTGGTACTAAAATGGGAAGATAATTATAAGCAGAAAAATTGACTATGAAACGATTGTAGGACATCTACATGGGAATAGCGCAAGTTATTATACAACTGTTCTATGCTAATTTTATAGCAACTAACGATCACAAATTGAACATAGGAAATTACATTGGGAAATATCACACAACTGTTTTAGGATAATAATTTTTTTAACGGAAACTATAGTAGATGATGATTATGGATTGAGTATAAGAACCCATGTGTAAAGGAAAAACGAAAACAACTATGAAAATTTCTGTCAAGGTAAATTTGATATGTGTGGGACAGTGGCTCGAATTTCAATTACTGAGTTGAATTGAATATAAATTACTCATAACAACAGTAGGCTCGTTTATTGGGAATGTTGTTACATGGCTATTGGCTGCTGATACATGCGTTTTTTAATGTTAATATTTTTAATAGTAATAAACTTCTAGTTTTTTGTTTATAGCTAGCTTTAGTTAGTCACTTATGACCTTTTCTTTCTGGAAGGTTTCCAGAGATTAAAATTTGTGAAAAGCTTGGTAAAATATTAAACAAAGTGAAATAGTCTTGCAAATAATTATTTATTTTAACACCAAATATTTTTATTCATATCTGTTTCGATATAAATTTGTATGTCAGTTTCTTGTAAGGATCTGAAAAATTTTGCAACAGTATCTCTGATCTCTGCCACTCTTAGTTAAAAATTGCTGGGTTACAATAATTTGTATACCAAATATCTCAGAAAATTTCAGTGTTTATTGCTTAAAGAAAGTTTTGGGTATAAAAAGTAGAACGGTAAGGGTAGAAGAACTAAAGCTTTGATGGAGTGGTATTGAAATAAGATTTAAGATGCAGTCCTGTAAATTCTGTAAGCTACTGTGAATAGTCCAAAGGATAGGATAGCGAATTTTATTTAAATAAGCGACCTGGCGAAATTATTTCCCTAAAAATTAGTATTGTACTATGTAGAAATAATTCTAACTATTCCATTTCACGTTTTAGGGCTTTTAAATTTTTTATTAATTTTAAAGCACAAATTCAATAGTTCGAACTTCCTTCAATGCAAAAAAATTTCGATGGATTTATGTGAAAACAAAGCAAAACCAGTGTTATGTTTCTATTTTACCATTATCCAATGAATTATGCTTTAATAAAAACAATGAAAAAAGTCTTTGAAAGCTTTTAATACAAGTTCCCTAAAACTGTTCTTTTCCTGTTCAAATATTTATGTATTTGGGACAAAAAGTGCTTTACTCCATGTGATATTAAAACGAACAAAAAAAGAGCGTTGACCAATAGAATTAACTATGAAATGAATGCATTGCAGAGACAAGCTATCGTGTATCATTTTAAAATTTACGGTTTGTTTGCTTTATTTTCGTTACATTTTTTCTACATTTTTTTTTCCTTTCAACCATAATATGGGGGGATGAGTGAAATATTTAAAAATAAAAATGGTTAAAAATTTAATTGCAAAAATTCCACGGTTTTTCATTACAATTTTCTTCTCACTTTTAATTGTTGCCTAGAAATTTAAATTTTTTTTTAACATGACATCAACAATTACTTGGTACAAACACACAAAAAAAAATTATAATTTTTTTTCATTCTAATTTATAAAACGGTAAAACGATAAATCTTGAAAACAAAAATGTTTGACTAAGAAAATGTATAAATGTAAGTTTGGGGAGGTGTGATTTGTCATGAAATACAATTACAAGTAAAATTTTATTATGGCAGAGTGATTTTTTGTTTTTTTTTTTGGAAAAATCATGGCTATGGAATCTGAATTTATGGTGTATGAAGTGAAATAAAATGTATTTAAGTTTTTGTAATTATTTCAATTAGGGCTTAATGTTTGTGATGTTTTTCAATTATAAGCAGATCAGTTTAATAGATAAAGGTGTTGCGATAGATAACAAAACAGAAGTTAAACATAAGCTGTTTTTCTGACATAAAGCAAATAGGCAAAATAAAAAATTAAATATCAAGTCTGTCAACAAGCATTTATGGAAGGTATATAAAGTTTTCCAGATTAGCCTTATCCACCGACTATTTACAAATTTTATCAGCATCAGTTATCCTATGAAATGACATATAATCAATAATAAAATAAATTCATTCTCCTTTGATATCCTTAAAAGATCTAATTTTAATTCTTTTCATTCTGAGCCCATTTTCCCATCTTTTTCATAATTCGTTATTTATTATTTAATAAAAATATATACAACTTAAAATAAAAATGATCTGTAGGAACGGAAATTGAAACTAAATTGCTTTGACTGTTTATAAGTATTTTTTTGTCTTCATATAATTTTATTTTTTTTTAATGAAAAATTGGAAAATCAAAATATAAGAAAAGGGATAATTTCATAAAACTAAAACGGAAAACGCCAAAGAAAATTTTCAATAAAAATTTATTGAAGTTTTTAATATGAAACAAAAAATTGAAAATGTCATTTGTTGTTATACTTTCAGTACTTGTCATGATCATAGTCATCATCATGACAAGAATAATAAATAAAACCTTCATCATCAGAATCTTAATGATGAGCATATTAAAAAGAAACAATATGAATATTTTTTTTTCTTTTTTCGATTACATTTAATTTGCATAACAGAAGAATAAGAGGATGGAAAATTCTTAAGAACTTAAAGAAAATGGATGTAACATTTTTGTTTTTATCAGAACTTTAAGCTTATCGAGCTTAAAAGTGAAATTTGTGGTTTTTGTATTTATTTTGTTGTAATCATTAACATATTTAATTAGGTTTTCAAAATTTTTAGCAGCAAACAAAAAATCCTTGTTCTTAAGGGGATGATGATGATAAAAATGTTTTCTTTAATGGGATAAATTTTTGTAATCGCTTTATGTATTTATGATATATGAAGAAGAAAAGTGATTTAAAAAGTTGAATGTGCTTTGATGACAACAATACAAGCTTTTTTTAAAAAATTCATGAAACAAAAAATTAAGGTAGTGCGTCGCATGATTTAGGAACATGTCGTTAGCTGGATTATTGACAATCCTATTGTAGGTGTGCTCGTGTAAATTTTTCTAAAGAATTTGCTTTTGTATTTCCCATAGCTCAATACTTTTTATAACAACAAAGAAAATTAGCATATTCGTTAGTGGCAAGAATCAAAATAATACGTTTATAACCAAAAACAGTTGTACCGAAAATAATTGTGGCATTGAATTTTCTTCCAAAAACTATATATATATATATATATATATATATATATTAGACTGTTTCACAAATCCACTTTTTTTTAAATGTTCAGGTCCACATCAAAAATCTGAAAGTTCTCGATGAAAAAAAAATTTTCCGCCCGATCTGAGCTTTTTATCTCATTCCCAGAGCGTGCGGTTTTGCAAAACGTCCTGAATTTTGGGCTATTCATGCAGGAAATTCAAATTGAGGCTGGATACCGATACGACAACATAAAAACAAAAATACCGGGGTGCTATTCGATGGGAAATTTTCCATAAAACTCAAAAATAACCATGGTACACACGTTTTCTGAAGCCTAACTATGAAAATTTGAAGCCGAAGTCAAAAAATATTGCAAATTTGCGCATTTTTCGAAAAGCGGTGTCATTATTTTAACTTTTTGTCATGCTAACCACCACATTTAACGATTTTATCTCATAAACAATTCTATTAGCTTGCCAACAAAAAAAATCTTAGGTCTTTTGGTGGTCTACATCGCGAGATATCTCACTTTTAGTAAAGTCGTGTTTTCCAGAATTTAGGCTAAAAGGCAACTTCTTCGTAATTTCACAAAATCTACTTAATAAAATATACAAAATTATCATTTTCATTTGAAAACTTTTTATTTTGCTTTCGATAAATGATATTTTAATTATGGCAAGTCCCTTCAGCAGCCAAATTCTGTAACTGTGAAGTGGGGAAGTGATAAGTTTTTTATCACTTCACCGCAAAAATATCTAAGTGAGTGAAGTTTTAAAACAATAAAGTTAACACTGACGTTTTGTTTGGCAATGAAATGAAATCGTTTCTTTTGTTGTTATTGACATTATGTCAAAAAACAGCAAAACGTCAATGCGATTTGATTTTTAAAAATTGCATTTCTAAATTAAATGCATATTAATTTTACAAATTTAATTTCTAAAATAGTTATATATAACTAAATTTGTAAAAATTTACGTTCAAATTGTGTTGAAACTTAAAATAAACATTTAGTTTTATGTATATTTGACGTTTGACAGTGCGCGGCTTGCTATTAGATTTTTTAACACTATAATCGCATATAGAATCGCAAAAATGTTAAAATGATAAAAAATTAATGATAAAATCGAAATAAAGAAATTTTTAACACTTCACCACTTCACAGTTACAGAATTTGGCTGCAGTTCAAATACAATTCCTTTTAAAACGTTAACATAGTACGCATTTTTAGGATTTCTTTTAATTTTAAGAAAGTTGTTCAAAGGTTTGTATTAGTTTTGTTTTATTTTTAGTAGGAAACAATTGGCGATGTTGCTCTATCGCTTGGTAAATAAATTGTTTTTGATCTTCATCCCATGTTAAAACGGAATGATACTGTTTCATTAAACCAATAGCTCTTTCGGCAATGTCGTTTGTTATTTGAAGGAATTTGATGAATTCTTCTGCTTTTAAATATTCATCATTTTCCGGCCATAGAGACGGATCTACCTTCAGGAAGTCCATTAAAAGCAGAAGAAATCATCAAATTCCTTCAAATAACAAACAACATTGCCGAAAGAGCTATCGGTTTAATGAAACAGTATCATTGCGTTTTAACATGGGATGAAGATCAAAAACAATTTATTTACCAAGCGATAGAGCAACATCGCCAATTGTTTCCTACTAGAAATAAAATGAAACTAATACAAACCTTTGAACAACTTTCTTAAAATTAAAAGAAATCCTAAAAATGCGTACTATGTTAACGTTTTAAAAGGAATTGTATTTGAACTGAAGGGACTTGCCATAATTAATAGTAGTTTATGTAACAAGTACGCAAAATATGGTTTTAGCGGACGAATCGTAATGTTTCCGGACGAGGCGCTAGCCGAGTCTTATTATGAAGATGAGTCTGCTAAAGCCATTTGCGTACGTATTGCATACAACGTTTTTTAGTGTTAGCTCTTACGATTTTTTTTTCTAATTTATTGCTTAATTTATATTCTTGCGTACCTAAAAATTTGATTTTTGAACAAAACTTATCAAAGCAATTGTGATTATAATTTGAAAATAATTATAATATAAAATGAAAACAAATTTTGAATCCGCTAAAGGGTTGTCATAACGACTTTAAGTACTAGGCCGCTAAAATACAGTTTTGCGCACTCTAAACAGTTCTAAAAGTAATCATTTTTCGGAGATAATACTAAAAACTATCATTTATCGAAAGCAAAATAAAAAGTTTTCAAATGAAAATGATAATTTTGTATATTTTATTAAGTAGATTTTGTGAAATTATGAAAAAGTTGCCTTTTAGTCTAGAAAACACGACTTCACTAAATGTGAGATATCTCGCGATGTAGACCACCAAAAGACCTAAGATTTTTTTTGTTGGCAAGTTAACAAAATTGTTTATGAGATAAAATCGTTAAATGTGGTGGTTAGCATGACAAAAAGTTAAAATAATGACACCGCTTTTCGAAAAATGCGCAAATTTGCAATATTTTTTGACTTCGGCTTCAAATTTTCATGGTTAGGCTTCAGAAAACGTGTGTACCATGGTTATTTTTGAATTTTATGGCGAATTTCCCATCGAATAGTACCCCGGTATTTTTGTTTTTATGTATCGTATCGGCATCCAGCCTCAATTTGAATTTCCTGCATGAATAGCCCAAAATTCAGGACGTTTTGCAAAACCGCACGCTCTGGGAATGAGATAAAAAGCTCAGATCGGGCGGAAAATTTTTTTTTCATCGAGAACTTTCAGATTTTTGATGTGGACCTGAACATTTCAAAAAAAGTGGATTTGTGAAACAGTCTAATATATATATATATATATATATATATATATATATATATATATATATATATATATATATATATATATATATATATATATATATATATATATATATATATATATATATATATATATATATATATATATATATATATATATATATATATATATATATATATATATATATATATATATATATTAGGGTGGCCCCTAGGTTACTCTAGAATTTTTTTTTCAGTGTACAGTTTGCGGCACCACCCCATTTCGTGTCAATACCCATAAAAATATTATTTGTAAAATTTGAAATCAATCGTTCAATTCTAAAGCTTTCCCCCGGCCACCTAAGGTTGGGAGGTTTTGTTCTGGGCTTTAAAAAAAAATAAAATTTTTTGTACGACACCCTCCTATTTCGTGTCAATACCCAAAAAATATTATTTGCAAAATATGAAATCAATTGTTCAATTCTTAGAGGTGCCTCCGGCCACCTAAAGATGAGAGGTTTTGTTCTGAGCCTAAAAAAAATTTAAATTTTTTGTACGACACCCTCCTATTTTGTGTCAATACCCATAAACATATTATTTTCAAAATTTGAAATCAATCGTTCAATTTTAAGCACTTGAAGTTTTAGTGGCAATTTAAGTGGCAATTTAGGGGGCACGCCTCAGAATTGAACGATTGATTTCAAATTTTGCAAATAATATTTTTATGGGTATTGACACGAAATGGGAGGGTGCCGTACATAAAATACAAAATTTTTTTTAAGGGCTACCTAAATTATATATAAAGGGTTATTCAATAGGGACATAACAATTTTGTATTTTAATACGAACGCACTCTTAAATTTTTTTTATGATCTGTCAATGTCAAAACATTAGTCGAAGCTTACATTTTTATCATGGTGAAGTTCACGAACGAGCAATATTTGGAAATTATTAAAAAATACTACCAAAATTCTCAGTCGGTGGTCGCAACTTTAAGAGCGCTTACTCCAATTTTCGGTCGTAATAATCGTCCCACCAGACAATCTGTGCGTGCTATAGTGGATAAATTCGTGTCAACATATCCACTATTGAATGTTTCTGTGCCAGTGAGGCAACGCACCAGTCGGAGTACCGAAAAATTCGCCGCCGTAAGAGCTTCAGTTCAAAATGAGTCAAATCAGTCGATTCCACGCCGTTCACAGGAATTGTGGAGAATTTTACGTAAAAAACTTGGCCTACACCCTTACAGGATCAAATTAACTCAAGAACGGATGCCTCTTGATCATTTGAAGCGCCGAAGCTTCTCCGATTGGGCTCAGCTAAAGTTTGAAGAAAATAATGAATTTCATCGAAAACTCATCTACAGCGATGAAGCTCATTTCTGGCTAAATGGCTTTGTTAACAAGCAAAATATCCATTTTTGGTCAGCAACAAAACCACATGTGCTTCAAGAGACTAGACTTCATCCACAAAAAGTGACTGTGTGGTGTGGATTTCATGAAATTAGTGAAATTTTCGTGAATTTCGTGAAAATTTCATTCAAAGAATCGATCACTGCAAACGTGCTCACAGTGGTCATATGGCCGAGATCGAATTTCATTCCTAAATGTAACATGTGTATTGTGTATGAAATAAACTTCAAGTCGATAGCTCAATTGGTCGTTAAAAATTTAATTTTCCGAGACGCCCTCTCAATAAGTTCTTTGTGGTCAAAAAACCCATAGGGCATTATTTATTTTTAAATCCAAAAAACACGTGCCGCAAAATCATCGAAGTTGATTTTTTGAAAAATTCCTAGATTTTTTCAAACATCTCATAAAATATGCAGATTTAAAACAAAGTCGTAAATTTAATTTTCTATAAAAAAAGTCTAAGTCATTTCTTCCCTAAAAGGTTCCCTAAGTCATTTCTTCCCTAAGTTTTCGTAATATATAAAAAATAAAGATGACGAAAAAGTTTTAATTTTCTTCTTGTGCTATAGAACAAAATGTAGGAAGAATAATCGTGACAATAAAAATCCAAATTAGTACTTTTTCGTCAAAATTTTCATCATTTGTTTTTACGAGTTTCGAAGAATTCCGATTTTTTTTTCAAAATATCATCAGAAATTTACGTTTTAGGAAAAAAATGCTTAGACATTTTTGCAAAGAATCAAATTTCCTACAAAAATGTCCTTACAATTTTTTTTTAAATCTGCATATTTTATGAGATATTCACAATTTTATCAAAATATCAACTTCGATGATTTTACGGCACGTGTTCTTTTGATTGAAAAAAAAAAAATAACGCTCTCGAAGTTTTTTGACCACAAAGAATTTTTTTAGGGGTCATCAAGGCAAATTTAATTTTTAACGACCATCTTATATATATATATATATATATATATATATATATATATATATATATATATATATATATATATATATATATATATATATATATATATATATATATATATATATATATATATATATATATATATATATATATATATATATATATATATATATATATATATATATATATATATATATATATATATATATATATGTATATATATATATATATGATGATGTATAATATGGTGAAGAAGTTTCAACTTTGAAATTGTCATCGCCTCAACGGCGTAATCGATAGCGTGTCTGCCCAAGAATTAGAGCCGGGCACTGACGAGGTAGGTTCGAATCCCAACCGAAACACGAAAAATGTGAAGTGGAGTTTTGAAGTAAAACTTCTTTAGGCGCGTTATGAGAATTTCGCAACGGAAGTACAAAAAACGAATATAATATTCGGCAAATATACGATACAATCCGATTATGACACACATATTTTAATTGTTCACTGGTTTTTGGTGCATTATAGAAATAGTTCATATTTTTCGATGCTTAAAAATTTAACAGAAATTCAATTAAAAAAACATAATTTTGAATAAAATTTAATGATTTTCAATTCGAATTTTTGGAGGGAAATAAGTTGTCGCAAATCTTGGTAAATGGCATATATAATGAAATATAAGATGAAAGATGTTAAAAAGCACCGTTTTGAAATTTGAGCAAAATCGAATAACTGGTTCAGGAATGGAAGCATGTTTGGTGGATCTTTTTGGTTTGTATGGTCAAGTCATTCATTTGTTATTATATTTTTTATTCACTTATGCAGTCTCGTACTAAATGTCATATGAGTTGGTTGGATGTGTCGATTGTGGATGGTGGTCCTTGTGGTCATGGTGGCCATGGTGGTCATGGTGGTCATGGTAATCATGGTTGTAATAGTGGTCATGGTGGTCATGGTGATCATAGTGGTAATGGTGATCACGGTGTTCACGGTGGTTATGGTGGTCACGGTGGTCATAGTGGTCATGGTGTTCATTGTGGTCATGGTGGTCATTGTAGTCATGGTGGTCATGGTGATCATGGTGGTCATAGTGGTCATGGTGGTTATGGCGGTCATGGTGGTCACGGTGTTCACAGTGGTCATGACGGTCATGTTGGTCATGATGGTCATGGTGGTCAAGGTGGTCATGGTGGTCATGGTGGTCATGGTGGTTATGGTGGTCATGGTAGTCATGGTGGTCTTGGTATTCACGGTGGTCATGGCAGTCAATGTGGTCATGGTGGTCATAGTGGTCATGGTGGTTATGGTGGTCACGGTGGTCATAGGGTTCATGGTGGTCATGGTAGTCATAGTGGTCATGGTGGTTATGGTGGTCATGGTGGTTACGGTGGTCATGGTGGTTATGGCGTTCACGGTGGTTATGATGGTCATGGTGTTCATGGTGGTCATGATTTTCATGTTGGTCATGGCGGTCATGGTGATCAAAGTGGTCATGGTGGTCATGGTGTTCACGGTGGTAATGATGGTCATGATGGTCATGGTGGTGTCACGGTGGTCATGGTGGTCCTAGTGTTTAGAGTTTGCATCCCGGGCTTTCCCGGGCGGGAAAAAATATTTGTGTTGATTAAATTTGTATTTTTAAATAGAAAAATGAGTGCGTGTAATCTTTGCACGCGGTTAAATTTCTTTGGCTACTGTGGCAGGTATTAATAAAAAGATGAAATATAAAATAAATATGTCATACTGCAATTTAGAGTAGCATTTCTTGATAATATAATATGCAATATTTACATAATGTATTACAAAGTTAATTCAATTATTAGCATAATTGAAATACGAAATTAGAGGTTTATGACAAATTTGCTAAATTTATTGAAAAATGCATCAATTGTTGTACCAATTGTTAAATTAAGTGGACATGTATTCATCGTGAAATTTAATTTGTAATACGTTGTAAGACTTTGTAAAACATGTAAATATGGCTTTTTATTACACATTGTTGTAATTTATGTTATCAAGAATATTAGAAAGAAACTCTAAATTTCAATATGACATATCCATTTTATTTTATATTTAATATTTATAGTAATACCTGCTGCAGTGGCCAAAGAAGTTTTACTTCAACAGCATGTAAAGATTACGCACTTCATTTTTTTTTCTGAGAAACTTCAAACCATACCTTTGAATTGAAAATATTCCAATCACTTCTTTACTTCCTTGAGTTTAATTGATCTCAAAAATTCAAAATTAATTTAAATTCCCTTAATGTAGTCTAATGTTAATACATATAGGACTACAAATTGACCAAGTGTCAGTCATTGATTTCACATTGATTGGAAACAATCAATAATGACTATACAATCGTGACTTAAGATGTTCATTAGAATAGAAATGTTCTCCATTCTATGAATTCACACAAAGTATTGTGTAAGTATTACTTACTTGAGTTTAATTAATCTCAAAAATTCAAAAATATATATATATGTTAAACTATTCATATTTTCGAAGCCCTGACATCTATAAAATATTTGAATTTAATACTATATTGATTTTAAAATCAAATTTTGTTCCATGGCATAGGATAGCTGGGTTATAAGCCAGCATACAAATTTCCATGACGCTTTTTTCTAACAGAATTGAAAACAAACGTACACAATCAAAACTTCACCTTTAGGTAAATGAATTTAATGATTTTTGTAATAAAGTTATATTTGCAGTAATCTAGTAATATATTTCTAATAATCAACTCAAATTTAAATTGTAGCTTTCAAAATTGTATTTTTTATAAAATAAGATTTGTAAGATTCAAACATAATATTTCTTATTAAAAGTAATGATACAAACACAAAAGACTTGTTTTTTTGGATTCTGTAATAATTGGATTAGAAAATAAAAGAAATGGAAGCATGTGGATTGCATAAATAATAGGATTGGTTAGGATAAAATAACAAAATAAAAGAAGCCAAAATATGAACAAATTGTGTTTTGTTTTGTTATATACAACTCTGTAAGCACGTTTGGATAAATTTTTGCTATAAATTAATAATTTTCTGGACTTGAGTTTGAACTTTTTTATTAAATTTTACTGAGGACCACCTTATGAACATTAATGCAGTTAGTTAGTTAGATAAAAAGTTAAAAATTAAAATTGATAGTTGTTAAACCAAAAAAATACACTAACATCATAGAAAAATATTCTGCGATCTCTACTCCTAACTAGAACAGTTTAAAATAGAATTTCTTCCTAGAAAGCAAACTCCTTAAATCAAAAATCAATATTAAAACCTCTTAGTCGATCAACGTTTAAAAAATGATTTTCTTTTATAGTTTTCCGTACCATTACCTCCCACATTAATTTTTTGTTCAATTGGTTGTACAAAAAATATCTCCGATCCTTTGTTTGGCATCAAAAAATCAATAGACTGTAAATTCCATCCCGAATAAAAAGCATTAAAAATTAAATTTTGTAAGTTTATCTCCTTTTAAACCATTTATTTTTCTTTTCGAAAATTAAATCAATTTTGGCCTTAATAAAATTTCAAGTGGTTAAAACTATAATGAAATAAATTTTACAAACACCTAACCATCACTGATTTATATTAAATGAAATCATTATTTTGTATTTTTAGCTCAACTCTTCAACACTGAAACAGTTCAAGGTGAATTAGCTGAATTGCCATGCAATATTACATCACCAAAAGAAAATGATCGGATATCAACAGTGATTTGGTATAAAAATAGTTTAACATCACCAATTTATACATATGATGCTCGGGAATCTGATGATGGAAAACATTGGTCAGATCGTAATGTGTTAAAGGAACGTGGAGAATTTATATTAAATAATAGTGATAATCAAAATTTAGCTGTATTTAGATTAAAACAAACTAAAAGTGCTGACGTTGGGATATATCGATGCAGGGTGGACTTTTTTAAAAGTCCTACGAAAAATTCTAAAATTAATTTAACTGTTATAAGTAAGTGTTTTGAATTCGTTAAATTTTTTATTCTATTATTGATATTTATTTTCTTGTAAAAGACTTATATGTACGTACATCCTCAATCTTTTTTTGCTATAAATATTCAATTAAAAAGATTGGATTCATAATAATTAAACTGTTATAGTATCCCAAATAGAACCCTTTTGCCGCAGTTTTATAATTCTTTATTTTGAAGGCAACTTTATGTCACAAAATTTTTACTATGCTCGGGCTGCATCATCTTTTTAATCTCATCTGTATCGTGCGTGCTATTGATACTTTTAACTACTTTTTACCTCCTTGTACTACGCCAATATTGATCATTGTTGTAATATTTTTGTGACCATTAAAATTGGGCAATGCTAAAGGTTTTGAGTTTTGACTATATCGAGAACTGAAAATTGATCGTCGTCAGTATGAAAAATGTTATTAAGTTTTTGGCATAGCTGTGTAATTGAAGTTCTTGCTTCATTATTAATATTGTTCAAATCTAATTGAGGTAAGGAGTGGTTACTTCCTTTCAAATGACTCGGTAGCTGAAGTAGTATTTTTAAATTTTTACAGATATCCATTTAACTTGGATATAAACTCCCGAATTAGGAAACTCCGTTTCGAAAAAGATTTAGATGTGAAGGTCAATAGTAATTGGTGAAAAACACGTGAAATCAGCAAAAAACATGCAATTTTGGAAATGAGGTTCTAATTTTGTATATTTAGGTATTGGAATTCATTGACATCAATAAAAACAAATTTTCTGCGTTTTTAGTTTTTTTTTACCCTATCTTAAGATACAGGGTGATGAAAAATCAAAAAATTGCTCGACCCTGTTGTATTGAAATGGCTCTACAGTCAAAACTACCAGACTGATTTTAATGTTATATAGCTCAAAATGTAGGTATTGAACCGTGCTAATCAAAATAATAACTCACATTATATGACCTTGAACACTTTCTTTTTGAAAAATAACGGTAAAAGTTCAAATTCGATTATCTAGAAAGGCCCTTTTTTTTAAATTTTTGATTTTTTAATATGTGAAAGGTACATATGTTACTAACATTTTATAAAAAATTCAGGAGGGGAAAATTGTTGGTTTTTTTTTATTAATTTTAATGCAACACGCCTTAAAATTTTTCATCATAAAAAAAAGTGGAGTTAAAATATTAAAAGTTTTTTTTGGATTTACATATATGTTTTTATAATAAATTTTTAATTTTAACTCAAAATAAATATTTTACACATTTTTTATCATTTATTTAATTTTACATTACTAAATTTCGTAGAGTTAGAATGACGTCTAGCTAAGATTGATCCATCATTTGTAGGAATGTATGAGTGATATCCTCGTTTTCCATGAATTGTTTTTAAATTGGCGTATCTATCAGCTAGTTGTTTCGTTTTGCAATGTAACCTGCCTCCGTTACATAGAAAAAATGCACGTTATCTTGAAAATTGCTTGGAGCTGCTGCCCAGTTATATAACTCCAGAGGTGGTGATATAACTTTGTCGTATTCTTTCTTAAAACTCGCTCTAGTTGTTTTTTTTTTACTTTTTCTCCAATTCCATCACATCAGAACTGCTCTAACCAGGAAACGAGGAGGTACCGTTCACCAAGGAGTAGTTAGTTGAAGACGTACAAACATACTTTTCACATATTAAAAAATCAAAAATTTAAAAAAATGGCATTTCTAGAAAATCGAATCTGAACTTTTTACCGTTATTTTTCAAAAAGAAAGTGTACAGGTCATATAATGTGAATTATTATTTTGAATAGCCCTCTGTACAATACCTACATTTTGAGCTATAATACATTAAAATCAGTCCAGTAGTTTTGACTGTAGAGTCATTCCAATACACCAGGGTCGAGCAATTTCTTGATTTTTCAACACCCTGTACTTAAGACAGGGTTAAAAAAAAAAACTAAAAGCGCAGAAAAATTTTTTTTATTGATGTCAACGAATTCCAATACCTAAATATACAAAATTAAAACCTCATTTTCAGACCTTGCTGATTTCACGTGTTTTTCACCAATTGGTATCCGTATTCTAATCGTGGTCTTCAGTTCCCTTTGTTCATCTTCTTATCAATTTAAATATCACTTTTGTCTGTCGTTGTAGGTATTACTATAATTCTTCTTATTACCGATTCCTTTTGAAGTTCTGTTATGTTCAGTTCCCCTTTTATTAGTTATTGTAGGTTTTAATGACGAAAACAGAAATAACTATTTGATATCAAGGCATATGATCAAGCTTATGCTTTTTGTCGTAGGTTCTTGGTATAGCTCGTTGAATAATATATTTGTTTTACACTTGTTAAAAATTAAATTTTTATTTAAAATATAAAAAAAACGTTTTAACTTTAATTTCTAAATAAATTTTGTCTTTTTAGGACATCCTAAGAAGGAGTGTATCAAAGATTACTCCTAAGTCCTGAGGATGTCCTAAAAGACGAAATATTTTTAGAAAATAAAATTAATTCTTTTAGTTTTTAAATAATTTTATACTAACGAGCGTAAACAACAAATGTATAACAAATATTCCTTGACTGTCGTGTATCAAAAATTATAACAAGTGTATTATGTTAATTCTAATTTGGCCAGTTTTCTGTATTAATTTTTTCTGTGCCTGTTTCATTCGATGCGTAAAGAAGTGATTCAACTAATCTTATAAATTGTTTATTTAATCAGATGATCTTCTAACAAGTTTTACCACCCAAGTGATAATTTAATATGCTTATAGTTTTAACAAACTTTCTGCAGTCATTCCTTGCGGAAACATTTTGGAATTGGAATAAGTAATTTCAGTTAAAGCAATAAAATGACTTGAACGAAATTGTTTAGAAATATTGTCGCCAAAAATCCTAAGCAGAAACTAATTAGGGAACGTCTTAATGCAGTCTAAAAAAAGCGAGCCGTTGTAAGACAATTTGATATGAACCTGTTCCGAGCCTGATTTAGAATCCCCTTTTAGGGTATATCTTTTTTGAATACACCCGGTCCTGATTTGGTTTTTCCTTTTGAACCAACTATGGTTCTACTATGGTTCTATGCAATCTGATCAGAAATCGCAACGAAATGCCTTACTAGGACTTGCCTTATATAATTGTTTACGCAAACTTGATCAGGCTCTGATCCCACTATCCCAATCAAAACCTGATAGTCAAATCGTTGCACTCATTATCAGAGATTAATCGAACTGGGGCAAACTTGATTAGTGCCTACAAAGGTCTAACAAATTTCTGTTTGGGCTGTTGTTTCGATTAATTATTAAAAGTATAAAAATATTAGTTACAAACTTCTATGGAAATAATAGATCCTCTTTTATTTTTTGTTATTTAGCATATGGGTTTTTTTTGTGACACATTAAAAATAAATATAAAACTTAAAATAGGTAGGATTCTATGAAATCTACCTAAAACAAAACATGAATACACTTTAAATGAGCTTACATTCGATTTGATTGTGCGTCTTTTAGTAAAAAAGTAAAAAGTAAAATATTTGAACATTGGGCAGTACATTTGAACATTAGATGTTTACATCGAGCGAGTCTATCCATGCTACTACATCGGGAGTTGCCAAATAGATTTCTGAGATGTCGCCATTGTATCGTCAAATTGAACACACAGTTGCAATGTGTGTTCTGGTTTGTTTTGGAGCTTCACAGTCACATTGAGGGGACTTTGAAATGCCCCACTTGTAGAAAAATCAGCACAATGTCCATGATTTGTTCTTATTCGGTTTAGTGTAGTCCAGGTATGACGTGGCAGATAGAAACCTGGTTGAGTATAAGTCGGGTTAGTAATAGAAAGACCAGATGTGTCCTCCTCTTTTATTGCAACATGTTTTATGTGCAAACAGATTTAGTGTAAAGTACAAAATGGCCACCAGGTGACCAGGTGGTAGAAGCTACGGTGATGTTTTTATCTGTAATATTCCTGATCCCAATGCAATAAAAGTAATAATTGTTGAATAATCTTGCTAGATTGACAAAATTAGTTTTGGTGGTCGCGTTAAAAATAATTCGTAAAATTTGTTTTTATGATATTGTAATTTATTGGCCATTTTCATTTTGGTGCATGTATTTCATCCTCATATCGTTGATACCGAGTCTAGAAAGTAAAAGAACTAGTTTTATGAATCACATCCTTAATAGTATGTTAATTCTTTGAAAAATGTTTATTAGGATCCTAATAAAGTACTTTGTTTGCATTGGTAAATTGCCCTACAAAAAAACTGACACACGATCGAGCGGAGAACTCTTCAAATTTTTTGTTTAACTCTAGTATGTTAAATAGAGGACTGGACACTGCATACACCGATCAAAAAACTGTTACAAGAACAGGATCAAATAGAATTGAGCCAAATGAACTATTAGTACAGAGTATGTACAGTAAGATTTTAATTGAAACAGATAGAGTTTCAGTAAAATAGGTTCACACAACCACTTTTTTTGTGGCGTTAATGCTCCATGTAGAAGCGTTGCCAAGCTAATCAGCATCGAATTTTCACCACGGTCATTCGCAACTGTGGCATAATTACCAATGCAGCCGATTTTTTTTAAGGTCGTTAATTACGTCCGTCTCCCATTGCAGTCGTGGTATACCTCATGGTAACGGTCGTTGGTATACCTCACTCTCTGGGGTACTAACGTACATTTTTTAATAATTCCAGGGATACAATCCTATCGTATCTGGACTCTCAAGAAGGTTTCTGATCTCAAAGTTATATCGCGTTCTGTACTCTTCATCGTCTGTCTTAAGTGGATCAAAAATGTAGCGCAGGATCTTGCGCTCAAATACAGATAAGTATGATTCGTCATTTTGTGTAAGGGTCCACGTTTGTGACCCGTACATCACCACCGGTCTAATCGAAGTATTGTGTAACTTGAGTTTGGTGTTAGTTGATACATACGGTTATCCAAGAAGAGGTTTAATTGAGTAGAAAGTTCGATTACCTGCAGCGATTCGAGATTTTATATCTGTAAGTATGCTTTTGTTTGAGTCAAGCTTTGATCCCAAACGTTTAAAAGATTCAACTCCCTCAATTCGTTCATTGCACACCAAATCTCTTTGCTCAGCCTCCCTTGAAACCGGTCATATGTTTGGTTTTATCGTAGTTAATTTGCAGACCAATTTTTCTAGCACCACTCTAAAGTGACTTGAAAGTCTCACTCATAACAGCTTCACTGCAGTCAAGGACGACAACATCATCAGCGTACGCGATCATCTGTCCTTAGTTTATTGATAAGATATTCTTGGTAGTCAGTAGTTTCTTTTGACGGCACACATATTCTAAGGCTAGATTAAAGGGTATAGGAGAAGTACCATCATCTTGTCTTAAACCGGATTCGACTTTAAAGAACCTCGATACTTCGTTCTCCACTTGTACACAGCATTGTACTGCCATTGCACAACCACTTAGCATACTGTATGATATGACGAGAGATAAGATCTTGTAACATTGCCGAAATATATGAAAACTCCAAGTGTTTCCTGCACCAAATAAAAAGAAATGTAATTAGCCGAGACAACGTGAAAAATGCTCAAACCAAGCTTTAAAACAGGTAGGATGGGTAAACTTACATTCTGCCTACAGAATTCTGTCACTTTGAAGCGGTGAAGTAAAAAAATTTTATCCTATGTCTCATGGAAGTACCACATATAGTATTAAGTATTCTTTGCGAGGCAGGCTCTGATTAGACTACTCTAGGTTTTTGCAGATATCACGGTTTTTTGTTTTTATAAGACTAAAAGAAATGATTAAAACAAAGACGGACACGGACAAAGACAAAATTAAAGAAGAAGATAAAAAAATACAAGCATAAAGACAAAGTCAAGCACAAAGACGAGGGCAAGAACGTGGCACATTAAACTTATAAGGCAAAAATCAAAGTAGGACAAGGGCTGAAAACAGAGACAAATACAACGGCGTATTTATGTTAGTGCACTTACTTGAATTCAGCTTCCCATCTGACGCCTGATTTTAGTAGGCGGTTCAACTCTTTTACGATCTGCGTTAAAACTCCATTCACGACGTTCGGACTTTGTTTTGATACCATTATGAACTCCAGATTCTTGTCCGAGGTTAATTGGTGCCCTGATTCAACAAGGCTTTCTCTTTCCTTACAAATATCTGCTCACTCGAATAGCACGTCCTCTACCGCTCTACCATCCCCGGCATCTCTTAACATTTCGGAAAGCTTGGCAAGTCTTCAAGGTTGAACCTATGAAGGTCTCGTCGCAGGTACGCAATTTTATGCTCCTTAGCCAGGAAGTCCATAGGTGGCATCCCTGCCAGGATACAAATAGCATCATCGGAGACAGTTGTGAAACCGCAGACCACTCTTAGAGCACTCAGTCTCTGGATAGAGGCATCTTCTTCATAGAGTTAGCGAACCATTGATGTAGATGTCACGATGGTATAGCAAGTATAGTTTTTCAGCTTTAGTTCTTCCATTCTATTTGGCATTATTCACCTCAATGTGGTGTTAACCCTACTTGCTTTCTCACTGACCGGAACGATATATGTAGCCCAAGGCTCACGCCGATTTCATTTGATGGCTACCACATATTTTATACTTTGTTCTGAAAACTTTTGTTCTGTTATTTTTCTCGATTTGGTCTATTTTTCGTTCGCAAGCTTCAAAAAATACCGATTGCTCCCTATCTTGTAAATATTGCTACCCAAATTTTTATGGGGACTGGACTTTGTTCGACAAAAATAAATCTGCTATGGTCGGATCCTGAGAAGTCGGACATGCCAAAATGTCAATCATTGAACTCGGCAATAGAAAACACATTTTTGTCGGACAAGGTTACTCTCGTGTTAACAAACTTCTACCCCTAATAGTTAAAAAAAAATGTGGTAACAAATTTACAAGATCCCGGGCAATCGGTACTTTTCGGAGCTCGCTGTACGAAAAAACGGCCGAGTCGAAAAAAATAACAGAACAATAGTTTTTGGACTCACCAAGGACAGGTGCCTCACAAAGCATAAAATATGTGGTAATCATCAAATGAAATCAACGTCTGCCCTAGGACTAATGTCTTACAAGACCTTAAAACATCTATCATCACCCAAGGATAACTAATACTTGATCGCGCTCGCATGTCTATCTTTAAGGTTTCTACTTATCTAGTAATTCCTTAGTCTAGTCTTATGTTCTGCAAGCTGTGAACTGACTGAGGCAAGTCACTGTTGTTTGTGTCTCACAAGTCACAGCTCTGTTTGAGATTTCAACAATCTCCTCAAAGTATTTAGCTGTAACATCTCGATTGATCGGTTAGCTATAACTAATATTTTTACGGCATCACTTTTTGCTTAGTAGCCTTTAGTTGTGGCACGCTCGATTTTGAACTCGAAGGACCCGGGTTCGAATCCCATCTAGGTCGATGAGTTTTTAAGCAAAATAATCATCAAAATACTGCTTTTCCAATTAACTAATAGTCAACTAATATAGTTGATAAATTGGAAAAACTATGGGTTGATCACCCTTATCCAACTTATTGATTAAATAAAGTCTTCAAGTGAAACTCGATCATAAAACTTCAGTGCATTGGTAAAATTAATACAGGTGAGGGACACTTGTTGGTATTCTTCGTTCCTATATGGAACGTATGCGGCACAAAAAAACTACTTTTGCGTGCTTTATGACACATTTCAATTCCAATCTAGCTTCACAGTATTGTCAACGTTGTTTTGAATCTTCATAACATCGCTCTCGTTGGTATTCTCTACGTGCTGTCAGGAATTTTCTCTGTATCTCTGCAAACTTTTTGTTCCGCCAAAATACGAAGTTTCGTTCATTTACAGCTACTCGTTTGGGCATTGTTATGTCACATGCCTTTGTTATGTAGCCGATGAGCAGTGTATTTTTCGTTTCTGGAAAGTAAATCTTTGCCTTCGTATGAAGAAATTCTCGCATCGAGAATATTGGCCTACCAAGCAATTTGTTTCCTTCTTTGTCCGATCGGAATCATTGGGATCCGATTAGGTATAGCTCGTGCGCGATAGTTTAATAGTCATTATGTGTGTTGTCTTCACTCTCGCTTCATGTCGTTTTGTTTGAAGATGAGACTAGTTATACAGCTCATATTTCCCTTACGAAAAGTTAAAATATTACTCCTGTCTACCAAGGTGACTAGAAGACTCGCAAAAAACTTCAGCAACGCTGTACCTCGTTATTTTTCTAGCTGATGCACTCCACAGCCTAGGCATTAGAGTCACATGCCACTACTAGGCGTTATTTATCACGTTCGTCATTTTATAATCTATTGAGATATGCTAATTTTGTTTACGTGTGCTCCAATGAATCCAGGCTCAATACCACTCTTAGTTTCATGGAAACAGAACCTGCCACAAAGCAGATCGCTTAGATATGTCTGAAGTTCAGACATTGGTGTTGTGGATATCTCTATACAGCTCAATTATTAAAGTGATTTATGCCTCCATATCAGTTACTGCCTGGTGGTGGAGGTTCAGCTCACCTTCACATTGGTTTAGAACTTTTTTCACAATTTTTATTTGCTGTTTCTACGCAGCACTGCCTCGTATTCTGGATATTTAAGACTTCCTACACTTCTTTGGCAAATTCTTGCAGTTCTTAGCAATTTACTCTGTTCCACCACGTTTCAAGCAAAACTTAGATATATCTCTGTAGTCGAGGCATTCAATTCATCTCGTTGGTTCAATATTTTTTTATGAATTTACAAGTAATCCAATCAATCCAAATCCAACCTTTCCAAATGAAATAATTCTCTCAGCCTCGTTTTTTGGCTCATTAACCGATGCCTTCTGTCTTCAGCGATAAGCCTTCTTGACTGTGTTAACGGTCCATACTCTTTTTGAAACTTAGAACTGTTTTTTCAACGTCTCGTAAACTTCTTCGTCAGTGTGTTTTTATCATAAGCAGTGTCTCTTGAAACAGAGTTTTGACATCAACAGTACCTTCGATCGTCTTCTTGTGTTGGTCTCGAAGCAATGACTTTTGTGTCTCGTAGTAGGTCTCTTTTCAATATTTATTCACCAAAGTTGTTTGGTGTTGTATCGGTTTTAACTCTTTAAGGGATTTTCAAATGATTAATCACTTTTTTTTAATTAGAGGAGCGTTGAAGCGAATTTTTGTCTTAAATGTGGTCCTTTTGTAGAGCGCTACTTTTTCTCTACTGTATAACATCTAGTCTCTTGAACAATAGCTTCATCTGGTTGTTCTTTTAGAGGAATTTCTACACTCGACAGCACTGAAACCCTATTTTCCGCCTTATCTTCCGCTTTTCTCCCTAAGTTTTAGTAGAAGTGAACCCTTTTTGCTTACTCGTACTAGAATTCTATTACAGGTATATATCTTCATTTTGAACACTATATTCGGCAACCATCGGTTCAGTTTAACACCCTTGGGAAAAAATTCGACTTATATAACGATTTTATTCCACATGATATTGTGGTGGATATTATGCTGCTGCTGTTTAAACTTTAAAGTCTGAGAAATTCTATCTGCTAGCTTTCCCAGGTAACAATTTAACCTAGGTAATCATTGAGTAAAGCTTTAAAAGAGGAATTTAAAATGGAAGGGGAAATTTAAAATTCTTGAACTATGCATGAGAAAAGTTTTATACAAGCTCTACTCAAGGAGAAAAGGCGTATGAAAACATATTCTTTATTCAAGAAAGCATATATAATGCTTTATACATGTTTTATATAAGTGTTTGAATAAAGTGGTACATAAGTTGTTATTCAAGGCTTATTCAAATACTGTCAAAATGTTACTTGAATAAAGTGCTTGAGTAAATCTTTTCTCAAGAGAATTACTCAGTGCCTATTCAAGAAGCGATGCCACTGAAAAAAAAATTGGTGATTGTTTCCTTTAGTTATTTTGGTTAATTGGCGCATTAAACTCCTTTTTTTTGTATATTGCTGCTATTGAGTTAATCTTTTATCGGAAATAACAATTTATTTTACACATTTCGCATCTTTACAAACGCTTGTAGCTGGGATCGAACTCGTAACCTTTGATTTTCCAGGACCGCACGCTATCCACTTCTCTATTTAGCAGCTGTCATAAAGAAAATGGAAACTTAATCACTATTGTTTAACAAATTATTTGTACACATTTCAAGTTTCGGACCACTACCACGACTATGAATCAATTTTTATTCAAACATTTTGATTAAGAATGCATATAAAAGTGTACTAATGGTTTCCTAAAATGAGATTATATGGGTTTTTGTTAAAAATAATATTGGTTATGATTGAGGACACTCTCGAAATGAAAATAATTTTGCGTATTCATATACGATATCTACGCATGTGTTTTCATTCAATTGTACGATTAAAAATGATTAAAGAATAAAAATAAAATAAAAAAAAGGAAAATAAAATTCATAAATAAAAACGTGCCTGGCAGGAATCGAACACAGACCCTCTTCCTCATCGTTTACCCTTACGCACTCGTTCATTAAATCAATTTCCACGACAGGAATAAAACGTTACTCAATACAGAACAAAAGTGTTACTCAAGCTTCGTAAGGGGTATAATATGCTGTGATTGGCATTACTTTCAGTTGTACAATTTGGCTGGTTAATAAATAAATGATAAATGACCATATTAAGTTCTACGTTATATTTTCCATAAGTCAGTTGCAATCTGTTGCAAGTTTTGATATAATTTTTTCCCAAGCAAATTGCGCACAATATGGCGATTACATACACTTAATACAAAAATGAATTGTATGACAAACTATCATCAGTTTATTTATTTGTTGACCAACTCAAATCATTATATAAATCATCATCAGAAATGGCAAATCTCAATCAATTTATAAACCATCATCAGAAACGTTTGATTAAATGGTTGCGGAATAATGGCAATTGCAAATTTCCATTGTCGAAAATATGTCTACCATTTTGAAATAATCTTTTGTATTAATCAATAATAGTTTGTTAAAGTTCTTAAAGGTTTGTTAACTTTTTAAACACATCGATAAGTGATTTAATAAAAAAACACGCAATTGCGAATTAAACAACGAACTGTCAAAAACATTGACAGATCGATTTGTTGTAAATCTTTTAATATTCATTGAAAACAGCCGTATATAAGAAATATTACTTGAGTAACAATTTTCTTGAATACTACTAAAATTATTATACATAAATAAAGTCGTATACAAGGAACTATCCTTGGGTAAGAATCTTCTTGGATTCTTCCTAAAAGTTGTACTTTAATAAAGGTTTATATAAGGGATTGAATTCTTGAGTAAAAACATCTTGAATACTACCTTAAAAGTTATATGTGAATAAAACCTTATAAAAGGTATTATACTTGAGTAACAGTTGCTTGAATATGCCCTAAATATTTATTATTGAATTAAGCTTTACTTAAGGAATTATATAAGAAACTCAGTGAATCTAGTCTTTTACAAGCTTTTTTTAGGTAAAGCTTGAATAATATGGTCTTACAGTTGGAATAATTTAAAAAATTTAGGCGAAATTGTTACCTGGGCTACCAGCATAACTTCTTTGCTCTCTAGTTAACCTCCAATTCTTTAGTAGCTTCAGTGAAGAAGCGCAACGCTCCGCCTTTCTAAGCGTTCTCGCTGCTGGCGATATCTATTACAACTAATAAGAAAGAACCGGCAGACTAAGAGAATTTGGTTTGACTTTTGGTTGACATAATGGATTTAAGTCTACATGTCAGTTCATGAAAATAAAACATAACCTTGTTTTTTTTTAAAACCATCAGACTGGCGTATTTTTTTACAGTTGAAGTAAAATGTAACACAAACTAATATATTTTGGTACTCATCAATAACTTCAGGTTAAAGGATGAAGACACGTACGTGCAAAAATAAATATACCAACACTATTAATTTAGTTCAATTATAAAAGTGATGTTTGAGACTTCGTTCGTTCGGAGTTTCATCTCACGTGAAAGGTTTTACCTTGAGACATGGTCTACATTGTATTACAACTGCAAAACTAAAATTATTTATCTTTAAGGCATATAAATGTCTGTGATCTTTAGTGAATAAATTTTTTACAACCTGTATAATTTTACTCGGCACATCTTTTGATACTAAGTATTTATTCCCATGTGAGATAAATGTAATTTAGTTTCTTTAATATAAAATTTTTTAACGCTTTTAATTTTTTGTATTTCAGTTCCTCCAGAAAATATATTAATTTTGGATGACAAAGGTTCACACATTCCAAACTATATATTAGGACCATACAACGAAGGTGCTTCAATCGAATTAACATGTGTTTCTACAGGAGGTAATTTAAATTTTAATAATGTAATATAGGAAGCAATATATTAAAATTTCTGATTAACAATTTTGAACTATTGTCATTGAACTTCGTAAATTATAACTTTAGATTTGATCATTTTTTATTTATTTTGTTTTTATTTTTTATCAACATATTTTGTGTTTGTTGGATGCCAAATTGTCATTAAGCCAAACCAATATGATATATATTTTTCTTGCAAAACAAAAAAACAACAAGACAAACGCAGAAGCATAAACAAATTGAATAATATATTAAAAAAAATTATTTTTATAACATAAATAACCGTTTTTTTTTGTATTTATGTTTGAATAAGGTCGCCCATTACCACAGCTGACATGGAAACATGAAAATACAATATTAGATAATACATTTAGTTTATTTGGTGAAAAAAGGGTTAAGAATGTTTTGCATATAGAAAAATTAAATCGACATCATTTGTATGCTGTACTTTCATGCGTCGCAGCCAACAATAATGTTTCAACACCAATTAGCAGTGATGTTAAATTAGATATGAATTGTAAGTTGATTTTTTCGATTTATATTGAATTTAAATTTTATTTTAAATTATATTTATTTTATGAATAGTTTTGATTAATTCAAAAGTCTTTGAAACATTATAAAACAAAAGACAATTTCTTGTTAGCTTTTTAATTAAATTGCAATATTTTAAAAATATGCTTTTTACTTTTTACTGTTTATTTTTAATTTTTTATTTTATTAATAATAATACAAACTTCTTTATAGTAGAAGTTCACTTTCGGCTCATGAATGTAATACTTAAGTCTTTCAGACCGAAGTAATATACTTTTTACTGTTCAGTTTTAATTTTTTATTTTATTAATAATAATATAAACTTCCTTATAGTAACAATTTGAATTTGATTTTTATTTGATTGAATAGCGATTTCGACTTACGTCATCCTCAGTTCTTAAATTATTATTACAATTTTTGTTTAAATTATTGTCTTATATACTATTTCAACTGCTATTTTTTATTATTATGTCATATATTTTGTTAGTTTTAGTGTTGATTCTATCATTTAAAATGTTGCTATTGTTTCTATGTTTATATATTTCTATTTCTTCCAATCTATCTAGATGTTGTCCTTCTCTTTTTTTTTTGTAATATGGTTAAATTTGTGTTGATATTGGTGTATTTGTGTTTTTCTATTTTTAAATGTTAGGCATATCTGGATTTTGGATCGCTCTTATTAATTTCACTGGTGTGTTCAATAATCTTTTTGTGAAGGACCGCCCCGTTTGACCTATATTAAATTTACTGCAGTCATCACAGATAATTTTATAAACACCTGTGTCTAAGATTTGGGTTTTTTTGGTTTTTTAGGTAATTTTCTATTTTATTTTTGTTTTTTGTAAGCTCCATATCCATATTTTTTTAAAGTTTTTTGCATTACCTTGAATGTTGTTTTATTATATGTTACGCCTATGTATGTTTTGCCTGCTTTTTCACAACAGTGAAATTAATAAGAGCGATCCAAAGTCCAGATATGCAGAACATTTAAAAATAGAAAAATACAAATACACCAATATCAACACAAATTTAACCATATTACATAAAAAAAGAAAAAGACAACATCTAGATAGATTGGAAGAAATAGAAATATATAAACATAAAAACAATAGCAACATTTTAAATGATAAAATCATCACTAAAACTAACAAAATATATGACATAATAATAAAAAATAGCAGTTGAAATAGTATATAAGACAATAATTTAAGCAAAAATTGTAATAATAATTTAAGAACTGAGGATGACGTAAGTCGAAATCGATATTCAATCAAATAAAAATGAAATTCAAATTGTTACTATAAGGAAGTTTATATTATTATTAATAAAATAAAAAATTACAACTGAACAGTAAAAAGTATATTACTTCGGTCTGAAAGACTTAAGTATTACATTCATGAGCCGAAAGTGAACTTCTTACCCCCACTTTTTTTTGAATTTCTTGACGTTTTAGGACCTACTCATTTTAAAAAAGCAAAAAAAAAATGTACGTCTGTCTGCCGGCCGTTCGTCCGTCCGGCCGTCATTACCTACGCTACAAGGAAAACCGCTGGAGGGATTTCAAAAATTTTTTATTCTAAAAATAGGTATAGTCAAGGGACAGGTTCGAATGGACGCTGTATAACCGTACTGAAAGTGTGTCAAAAAATCATTAAGTGTGTCAAAAACAGCAAATTTTCATATTTTTGGCTTAAAAAACGTTCATTTTAAGCGATTACGAGTAGGAACATTGAATTAGGAGAAATCTTGATGGTAGGGATTGGTATGTAAGATCAAAAACTAGATTACTGCATTATAAGTTTGTCAAGAAAATGTTGTCAAGTGTGTCAAAAGAAAGATTTTTATTTACTTTTTTACCCAATTTTTTGGAAAAAAGTAAAATTAATAATATGTATATGACATGAAATTTTATTATTATTATAGAGAATTATGGCATTATAAGTTTGTCAAAAAAATAATGTCAAGTGTGTCAAAAAATGATTTCATTTATTTTTTTAGCCAATTTTTTGAAAAAAAAAATTTAGCTGTTTTTATGACGTAAATGTAATTGGAAATGAAATTGGACATGGAAATTTTTGAATTTGTTATAGATTTTGATATATTTTTGGAATTTTGAAAAAAGTTTGTATTTTATTTAATTTTTACAATGTTTTTGGAATTTAGAAAGAAATATGAATTTGTTATTTTGTAATATTTTCTCGAAACGCTAAATGGAGAGGTTTTTGAGTAGTTTGCTGAGTGTATCATCTTTTCACTAAATTATGTTAATATATGATCTGTTATAATTTTCTGGCATCGTATTGATGTTTCGGTTAGTTTGTAATAAATTTCTAAGCAGATATAAAAAAAATACTTGTACTTTAACAAAGAGCTATGTTTCATATACATCGCTGCCCAAAACTAAAAACCATGTCCTCATAAAAGTTTTTTGCCGAAAACTATATGAAAATCCTTAACCTAGACCGAAGTTTTGATATCTCAGAGCTGTGAGATTTCAGCCCCTCCATATTTTTAAATATTGCATTTTAATTCAAAAGTGACAAAAGCACACAAACAGTGAATAATATGGAAAACCATAATAACACATATAATTTTTTAATTTTTTTTACTCGTGTATGAAGCTTTCGCTAGGATTATCAAATCCATTAGATCGACCCGATTTATATAACTCCGTCAATATCTTTAAATATACATGGCCGATCACAAGTAATTACCTTATATATTTTGCTCTAATTAGGAAAACTTAAAACTCTATCAAATTTATTTCAATAGAAATTCCTTTCACTTAGCTATGCAACAACTGAAAAAATGATAAATTATAAAACTTTGAAATTTCAAACGATTTTGTTTTGCTAATTAAATTGAAAAGTTAAAGAAACTAACGACGAAACAGCGGAAAAACGATTCTTTTGTTTCTATTCAATAAAACTTTTCCTTGGTGCTTTTAACAAAAAAAAATTAATCGCGAAGCACTTGAACAAGTATTGTCATAGTTATGTTTTTGTTTCATGTAGTTGGGGAAACGCAAAAAGATAACAACGATGAAGAAAAATTAACAGGAATTTAGATTCAATTATTTTGTGTCAATTAAAGAAAAAAAATTAAAGTGGAAACGAGAGAGGAACGCTATCGTATTGTTTTAGATGCTTTTGATACTCAAGTCTTACGATTGAAATACCACAAACGTTGAAACATTCCAAACAAAATCCGATTCAGGTCACTGATCTTTTATAACTTCTTTCACAACATCTAACATTATTTACTCATTCTTGTCTATGAACTAAGTCTCCTTGATGTTTTCATTACTTTTGAAATAAAATATTTATGAGAAAAGTTTTTAAGCATATATGCATTTTTGAATAATTATATTAATTTTGCAAACGTAAATAAAACCGTGAATCATCTTTTTATTTATTATGTTGTTATTTTTAAAAAACTGTTTAAAACAATAACAACATCAAGAAAGTTACATAAATTTATTTTTTTATTTACATGAAAACAAGGATACAAATATTATGAGTTATAAAATAATAGAAATAAATTTTTGTGTTTTTTTGCATAAAAGTTGTGAATAAATAAGAGTATAAAAGCTGCTCTTTTAAGTCTCTTAAGTTTTAATTAAACTAAAAAAATTGTTTTGTGCTTAATATCTTAAACGATGAAAGCTTTAATAAAATTCTTTTGAAGTTCAAATAAACTAACAAGTCTGACTGCGACTTTGAGAAAAAATTCCATAAAATGTTTGTATGGTATAACTAAACTAAGGTTTTAAATGTTGAAAGTAAGATTTTCAAATAAAGCTCAGTGCTGACAGATATTGTTATTGTTATTGTTCATATTCTGTAGTTCTTTGAAAATATTTTCAGATTTGTTACTATTGTTGCATGCTGTTAATTGAAAATAAGAAAACTTTTTAAACTTCCAAAACAATATCTCTTTCTGAATATACCTAGTCTTTGTAATAGCGGGTTGTTGTCAAATTATGAATGTATTTCACTTTTTTACTCCGTTGTGAAGATATTGCAAGGTTCCATAAAGTATGGCACTCGTTAATCCTTTATTCCAAAGTTCCAGTATTAGATAACTGAGTTTAGGAAGCAAAGGGTAGCCGAAAATAACTTTAACCTTTCATTTATGAAATTTGTATATGGGCATTGTATCCTATAGATTTTGTTCTTGAAATTATTAGATTAGAGATTAGAATTTCTATAAGCAATCCGGACGACCTGAGAGGTCACGCGCATCTTGAGTTTGTTCCATCTAGCTTCATTACACACTAATTATTATTAGGTGAGCTTAAACGAAGGTTAAAAGGAAGCTAGGCTTTGAGGAATCAGAAAGAAAAAAGGAAACAAAAGGACTTTTCTATCACTCCATCACCTACGACTGACAAAATATAATTTAAAATCAATTTAACTCATATTATGATTGGCTCAGGTGCAGAATTCCAAATTAAAAAGGAGTTTATTGAATATCGCAATCAAAAACCATTGCACCAAAAAGATAGGTATTTGTTTAATATATCAAAATAAAATTGTTGCACCGAAGAAAAATAAGTGATTGATGAAAATCGTAATGTTGATTGTGACCATCTAATTATTTGTTGTTGCTGTTTACCGCATACATTTAATAAGGTTGTAGAAGAGGTTTTTGATTTGATGCAACCGTAATCAAATTATCTAATGTTGACGATGATCCGTTATGATGCCACCTTCAAATAATGACGACGACGCTATATGCTATTTTGCTCACTTCCATTAATTATTTGAATTTCAATTGGATTTCAAACCCTAGCATTTATTATTAACCATATAATCTATTTTGATTGGCTTACGAATCAATATAATAACAGTAACGGTAAGATCAGATGCGAGACATAATACCTGACAAACATTCTGTGCATGGTGCACGAGTCTATGCACATTTCGTGCACATTTTTATTTTGCTACTTTTTAAATTTTTCTTTAATAGTGGAGTCATATTAGTAAAAAAAGTGAGACATTTGATGTAAAAGCAAAGTTGATTTTTTTTTGTTTTATGTTAAGGACATAAAAGTTAGTGGGCATGTAATTATTTAGTAAATTTGGAGGTCCGGAAGTGCCTCAAAAATGGCAAAAACTGGTTTTTGGGTGTTTTTTGAGTAGGTCGCTTCACTATTTTTAAAATATTTCGGGCTCTAATGATCATAAAAAAATGCAAAATGTTTGTGATTAAATTTCAAATCCACCTAGGGGGGTTAGATACTTTAAAAGTGTAACCTAACCTCAAAAAACCGAATCGCTTGATTTTTTTTTTTTACTAAATTTATGATAAGGGGCGGAAAAATCGTCGAATTTTCATGAGCATTTCAGGAAACATGTATTTTAATAGTTTTAATATGGGATTTAAATTTTATGAAAAAATTTTAATTTTTTCGGCCACAATTGGCATTTTTCGTTAAATTTGGCAAACGGTGCCATTTTATGAGAAGTCATCCAAAATAAATTTTTTTTTTAATCTGTACTTTTTTTTATCTACTTTAACCTAAGTATAATTAAAATTATGTTGCCTTAATTTAAATGCCCATTTTTGGGCATGAAAAGAAAAACATTAATTTTTGCATTTTTTTGACATTTTACCATACATACGGTATTATCTATGCTAATACCATATATTTTGCATAAAAGTGAAATATGCAATACAAATTAATAAAAAATATTTTTTAAAATTATTCATAACCTACAAAACTTTTTTTTCTTGCAATGTCCTAAATTGCTTTTGGTAAATAATTAAAATGTTATTACAATTATTGTAAATATTTTATATAAGATTTTGAAGAAATGTAATATTCAATTTTTTTCAAACATTTTTCAAACATATAAAATACACAGCATAAATAATTTTACGCCAATTATGTTTTCAATTGAAAATTCTAAATGTGTTATTATGGTTTTCCATATTATTCACTGTTTGTGTGCTTTTGTCACTTTTGAATTAAAATGCAATATTTAAAAATATACTTTTTGCTGTTTATTTTTAAAATTTTTATTTTATTAATAATAATATAAACTTCCTTAAAGTAAAAATTTGAATTTGATTTTTTATTTTATTGAATATCGATTTCGACTTACGTTCTCCTCAGTTTAAATTATTATTACAATTTTTGCTTTAACTATTACTTATATACTACTTCAACTAACTTCAACTTCAACGAAAAATGCCAAATGTGGCCGAAAAAATTAAAATTTTTTCATAAAACTCAAATCCCATATTAAGACTATTAAAATACATGTTTCCTGAAATGTTCATGAAAATTTGACGATTTTTCCGCCTCTTATCATAAATTTAGTAAAAAGAAAAAAAAAGTCACGCGATTCGGTTTTTTGAGGTTAGGTTACACTTTTAAAGTATCTAACCCCCCTAGATGGATTTGAAATTTAATCACAAACATTTTGCATTTTTTTTTTATGAACATTGGAGCCCAAAATATTTTAAAAATAGTGAAGCGACCTACTCAAAAAACACCAAAAAACCAGTTTTTGCCATTTTTGAGGCACTTCCGGACCTCCAAATTTCCTAAATAATTACATGCTCCCTAACTTTTATGTCCTTAACAAAAACCAAAAAAAAATTCAACTTTGCTTTTACATCAATATAAAATGCTAATATGACTCCACTATAAATATTTTAGTGTATACTTTAAATTAAGTTGAAGCTTAAAAGTATTTTAGTGCTAACGTCATACCTATTTGTTTTAATTTAATATTTTTAGATCTTGTAAACATGTATAAAAAATGTGCATAGAACTTTCATGCGTAAATGCATTAATATTTGAGGTATAATTTTTATGTCTAGGATTTTCTAATAGTTTATGAATTTTTCCTAGACGAATAATTTTGGTAACGTCGTTTTGACAAATGAAGATTGCAGTCATATTTTGAAGTTGTAAAAGGTACATGTGTGATTGCATTTATAAATGAGGCAGCCATTTTTTTACAAACAATTTATTTGAAAAAATCAGTTTTCAAAACATTTAAATATTTGGCTTACATACATATAACAAATAGTATTATTTCTCCATAATTTTTTGAATAAAATAAATAAATAGATTTAAATATTAGTAAACCGACATCAAAAGAGGACGAACAAAAAATATTAAATAAATATAATAATTTTTTGAATCACAAAAATTATTTATAAACAAGCGGTTTTTTTGTGATGTTCTTATTAACCTTCACAAAAAAATTTCTTGCGCACATAATTTTAGATGAAAATAAAATAAAATTCATCAATTTTTACGGAAATCATATTATCTCATAAAAAGTTAAACAGACATTTTAGAAAATATTAAACTACTTTTTCACTCCCCACTTTTTCATTCTTTGTTTATTTTTATCATTAAATATATATCGTTTTGTTTTGCTTTTTATTATTCGCGACACAGGCGGCTAACATTTGTGTGCACATATGTGCTAAGGCGTTTTACGACATATGGTACGACAGAATGGTACACATAATGTGCATGACATGTGGTTTGAACAATTTCGTGCACGGAGATTTTGTAACATGCACAATTAATGTACATCACAAAAACTGTTTTTAAAATAGTTTTATGGGATAATAGATCATAACTGTATTACTGGCAGACTGGTGTCAAAGATGCTAGGTGATTGACTTAGCCTCCTAGCATCGGAAGACAAGAGATTGTCCATGAAATTAAGAGTTAACTGGAACATTAAAAACGTCTATAGCTTAGTGTTTCACCCCACCGAACATATAAAAATAACCCGCCGGAAATATAACAAAAATCGGGATGCGTTTTAGTGTAGCCACAGGCAGTCGTTCCATTACTTTTGCTCAGACTGGGGTTTGGTTTGGCTACACGCATCTCGATGTAAGGGATTGCGATACATAAAATAATAAAACAAAACCACGACTGTTAAAAAAACAAAAATGGGAACGTAATTCATTTTAAAAGGACAGGTACACGTAGGAGAAAATGGGAACGGAACCCAGAGGTTTAACGAACCTCTTCGCGCTCTATGAGTTTTGAAAATTTAATTCTCGATTAAACAAGGAAACACTTTTCTTTTGATTTTTTTTTCAAATATATTTTATTTGTACCGGTTCTATTTATATAGTTCTTGATTATAAATGATACATAAATTTATTTTCTTGTTATTAATGCCAGATAGCTTATTTTGATTGTTGAACTAATTTTTATGTTAAACTATATCAAATTGACGATAGATTGTCAAGTGTTTAAAAAACCACCTTCCACTTTTTTTTTATAAAGTAGTTGGCCACCAATCTTTTATTTATGTATTATAGAATTTAATATTGTTAACAATAATAACAATTAGAGTAATAATTCAATAATTCAATTTTTTTTTCTTTTAGATTACTTTTAATTAATTTCTTTATTACTTTTATATATATACTTATTACTTTTAACTATTTACTTTAATTATTAAATAATTTTTTTTTTAAATTTAAT
>OY856187.1:40155461-40331629 GCA_963693315.1 Diogma glabrata | reverse complement strand
GCAGCTCGCTATATAAACATGTAAAAAGATTGTTTCTGGTGACCTTAAGATGCAGAATGAACCCATTCATGAAAATTTGGGTTGGGCGAAGGGCTAACACCCCATTGCCGTAAAAAATTATTTGTCATGAATTCTGTACACAGTCCTCGGATTCATTATTGGAACGCGTAATGACCAAGATGTTTGTATCAAAAGTTCTTTAATTTCCCATTTTCGTTACATATAGTAATATACCATAAACACTGTTCGAGAAAGTAATTATACCTTTTTACTTTTTCACACACTTTTCAACCCACTTGTATGCATAAACCTGTGCAATAACAAGTACAAATTCATCATATCTAAATAAAATATTTTATTTACTGTGTATGACGAACACCTGGCACTTCCGAAGTTCTATATTTTTCTTTTTTTGTATGTTTCTTCTATTTTTTTATGCGAAACTAAAGAAATTTATGAAATATGAAAAGAAAAATTTTGAGAAGAAATGGTATGTTTTTTAGGTAGATTTTATATAAAAATCTACCTATTGCAGCGTGCTTCAACTCGGAATTTCGGAAAAATTTTGGTGCCAAACGACTATATATGATAAGCGGAGACGGAAAATCAAAATGAAAAAAAATTTATATAAACATATATATATATATATATATATATATATATATATATATATATATATATATATATATATATATATATATATATATATATATATATATATATATATATATATATATATATATATATATATATATATATATATATATATATATATATATATATATATATATATATATATATATATATATATATATATATATATATATATATATGTATATATTTATATATATATATATATATATATATATATATATATATATATATATATATATATATATATATAAATATATATATATATATATATATATATATATATATATATATATATATATATATATATATATATATATATATATATATATATATATATATATATATATATGTATATATATATATATATATATATATATATATATATATATATATATATCTTCTTATATATTAATACGCTAGATTAAAACTTTGTGGAGCATTAGGCTTTTTTATTCGCAGATGGATTCATTTGAAATTTTCACAGCTAACTGATATTAGTGTAACCTATAGTCGGATCCGGATTCAAACAAATCGGATCATAAATAAAAAAGTTATTATATACGGAAAACTTTTTCTATACATATGCATTATAAGTTTACATACATATAAAAACGAAATTTAAAATTTATTTTATTTTTTTATATTTTCTTTTTTATATATTAGCGAACAACAAAAACGAAACTTTTTTTTCTCATTCATTTCAGTGATCAGTCGTCTTTTGTCTTTGAACAAAGGATGGTTTTCGAGTCGTCGGAATAAAACAGATTTATGCGTAATAATGTTGATTTTATGAATGATATTTTATGAATGATATTTATGATGATATTTTATGAATGATATTTTCTTTTTTATATATTAGCTATCGAAAAAATTTATTTTCATTTTTAAATCATTCATTTCAGTCGTCTTTTGTCTTTGAACAAGGACGGTTTTCGATATTATTTCGATTATTTTGTTTATTGATATAAAGATATTTGCGTAATATTTTTCTTTGGTACTCTGAATCGGCGTTATGCGCGGTTGAATTTTTGAGGCTTTTTCACGTAGTTTTGGTAATGGTTTAAAACTTAAAACTTTTTTTCTTTTTTTATATTTATTTTCTCTTAGTTAGTTTATACATTTCCTTTGAAGCTTAGAGAATTTAGTTTATGAATTGATTTAGGGGTCGATAGACGTAATATTTTTCTTTGTTTTTTTATTACAGGAGGGCTATTATTTTGAAAACGTACATTTTTTGTTGATTTTTAAATTTTTGATTTTTAAAAAATCTGAAATTTTGATATTTTGTTGGTATTGACGAAAGGAAAAAAGTTGTTTCTGCTTTTATTTTTTGTGTACTCTGAATCGGAGTTATGCGCGGTTGAATTTTTGAGGCTTTTTCACGTAGTTTTGGTATTGGTGTCAATGTTTTGTGAATAGGTGCCACAAATTTCATCCGACTTAAGTATATTTTTGCAAGTAAAAAGAAAAATAACTGAATAATTGAAACTAGGAGGGCCCGGCGAGCTTCGCTACGCTTATAAATAAAGTTTTTGCGTAGACATTTTGTTGACGTAGAAGCAATGATTTCAAAAAGTGGTAATAAGAAATGCTAGCATATAATTTTTAATTTTTCTTTTTAAATATATGAATGAAAAATAATCAGAACTCTAGCTGATCAGTTCGGATATATGACAAATTAGCGATCAAATAAGTTTTCAAGTAAGCTTATATATATATATATATATATATATATATATATATATATATATATATATATATATATATATATATATATATATATATATATATATATATATATATATATATATATATATATATATATATATATATATATATATATATATATATATATATATATATATATATATATATAAAACGATATGAGGTATAACGTAGGGCATGTAAAAACCCGGTTATTTTTAAAAACCGGGTTTTGGTTTTTAATCAAATAGAAAACGGGGAACTGGGTTTTACCCGGTTTTTTGGTTATTTAAAAAGCTATCTTGAGTAAAATTGTAAATATATTATAAAAAAAATTGAAAATAACTTGTTAAAATTCATTATACAGTATGTAAACCAAAAATAGAAACGAAACTTAACTTATAGTGTATTTTTTTTAATAAAATAATATTTAAGAAAAATAATGCGTCCAACAGGTCACATTTCACAGATGAACGTAATCTAGTACAGAAATTACCTGCGATCAAAAAGGCTCTCTCACTGTCTGTTGAAGTGGGTTGAATTGATGCCAGAGTATTGAATAAGTTATTGATTTTTATGGACTTAGTAACGCAAAACATTTTCATTTCTTTTTGGAAGGACTACTTAAAATTGCTATGGTTTGCACATTTGCTAGGACCATGCAATACCGCAGAAATTGAATGTTGTAGTTGTTATAATAAAGAACTACAGATGCGAATGTCATTGGTTCGACTTCACCTTCGTGAATGCTCTCTAAAATTTTTATTTCGATTTAAGAGTAAGAAATATTTTTCTAATAAAACTTGATACTTGATACTAAGACAATATTGATAATATTTAATTCTGCACAAAAAACAGGAGAAAGTTACTATTGCGTTTAGAAAAGAAAGATTTTGCCGGATGAGGTGTGATGATTTGATGTACACCGAGTACGGAAATATCTGTTTTCTAACGAATTGTACATAATATTTGTTTGCATACTTCATTGGAATTAATTAAAACAGTTTTTTTAAAGTGAAATTTGATTAACCTTGAATGTTACTAAAAGTTTAAAATCAAGTATTTATTCCTTCATTGAAAATTAAAAAAACAAACGCTTAAATCAGCCTAACATTTTATTGAAACAAGTTAATTAAGCCATGGAAAACGAAATAAATATTTAAAGTATAATGAAAATAGCAATGGAAACTAAAAAAAATCTACTACTCCGAAAATCAAAACATAAATTGTAAAATGTTTTGAAAATTTCTTCCGACAAAAGACTGCAGAGAAAAGTTCAGATTGTTGATAAAAAAATTATGTTGGAATACTTTCTTGAAAAGTGTATACCTAAGAATTTAATATAAACAACTAAAATAAAGTTACAAACAGTAAATCCGCAAGCGAAGATATTAAAGTTTTCCACATTGTATTTGGGCAACGCTTACGATGTTAACAACTATACTGTAGGTTATGAATATTTTTATACAGAAATGCGATCCATTTCTATACGACTTTTAATTAATGAATCTATACTCTATTGCATCCAGAATACGAAAAACTAAATGTTCTTTCTAGAATAAACAATAATTGAACTTCCGATGTTACAGAAAAACCCGGCTTTCACAGCAAAATCCGGTTTTTAGACGGTTTTGTAAAGATCAACAAAAAACCGGGTAACCGGTTTCGGTTTTATCCGATGTACAAGCCCTAGTATAACGGAATTATCCGGCATTCTCACGGTCGCAGTTTTTGACCTACACCAAAAATATTTTCTGTGTATGTTGCGGCAAACAATTTCTTGGACAAATTTGCGAACTGGCCATATCGGGGTACTGTTTAAGCGGCTAGAGTTTTAAAAGTCGAATAATCTAAGGCGTTATAACTTCCGTTTGGAACATAAAATTTAAATAAAATTGATAAATATTGAATATTTGAACCTTTTTTTATCATTTTTTGTGAGATGACAACCTTGGCATTTAGGGTTCCTGAAAAATCAGCTGTTTTAAAAATTTACTAAACTTTGTTGTCCTTGATCTAGATTAAAATGACCAAGCTCAAAAATGAAAACGTTCGCACATGTAGATACCAACTTATATCTAACCAAAACTTAAAAAACAAATTGTTTAAGTTCAGAGGTTGAGAACCTGTGGCTATTAAAACGCAAACGGCCTTGCTTTCATCATTTTCGAGCTTATTTTGATTAAATTAATACCAGCTTTTAATTCAACTTTTCAACTATAACATCAGAAATTTTAAGCTTTCTAACCCTAGAAGTTCCAATGCAATTAACATTATACTAACTCAATGCAAGCCCCTAAACGCTATATAATTACAAATAAATCCCAAAAATATCCCAATTAAATAAAATTTCTTTTGTTGATAGATTTCATATAATTTTTTTTGTTTTTATTTTTTTTTTTTCGCAAAAAGTTAAAAAATTTGTTTTGAATGTTTGTTGTTGTTGTTTTGAAGATTTATTATTGTTTTGAATTAGGGAATAGTTTCTTTGGAATATTTGGAAGTGGTTTAGTTGAAATAAGTATATGTATATTGATTACATATTTACAATTGATAGATATTTGTATTATATTTGAGGTGTAAAAGTTGTTTGATGTTGTTTTGTTGTTCATTATAAATTATAGTATGGCAGTTGTGATGTAGTTAGAACGTTAATCCACCAAAGGATTTAATTTGATATTAAGGAGTTTTAACCAAATTAAACAAAACTATTCGAAATTGCATTGACAAAGTAGTTTCTGTTTATGTATTTATTTTGGTTGTTTGATAAATTTTTTGGATTTTCTGTTTCTAGTTGAATTTTTTATTTAAACTAATCTGACATATCCAATTCTATTTGTACACAAAGCTGTCTGGTCTCGAAATCTACCTATTTCTAGCGGATATACGTGCCGCTTGGAATTTTTGAATTTTAAGCAGTTGGGGTTTGGTAGCAAAAAGAGTTAAGTGGTTTGAAGAATTGGTGTTGTTCAGTTCGGTTAAAAACTCTTGAGGACGTTTGAGTTGAAAGTTTTTGTTGTGTAGTGAGTTTATTTTTTTTGATTTGTGGAAATTGAGTTGTTAAAGCAAAGATTGTTGGGTTTATTTTAAATAAATTATTATTTAAAAAATACATTACGATAAAAATACTAGTGAAATTATTAATACAGTAAAAATTTGACTGTCAAAAAAAAAACCTTGGCTAACTAATTATTATAATAAAAATAACCTTATATGTAGTATTGATGAAATGATTAGTAGAATCAAAATATTAATAAGAAAAAGATCTAAGAAAGAAATCTGCGTAACAAACAACAGGAAATTAATTTAAAATAATAACTAAGAAAGAATGTATACCAAGATCATTAAAACATGTAGTTGAATTGAAGATCAATAAATAATTTGAAAAGAGGTTAATTCAGGCGTACATGATTTCATCGTTTTATTTCTACCTTGACCGGAAACCAATCGAAGCTGAATGATGGATCATAGGACGAACACACCGTCAGGGAAGTTACGTTTATTTGTATTATTTCTTTTGAAATTTTAATAATATGGTGATGTTGTGCTAGTGTAAATAAATTTAGGGAGGGTTATGGTCCGGCAGTTCACCCTCCAAAAGGAAAACCTGGGATGTGTTTTAATACACGCTTTATTTTTTTTTGGTTAATTTAAATTTTCTTGTGTTGTGAGGTAGGTCGCTAGAACCTTCGCTCTATCGAGCTAGTGGCAGGGTAATTAGCGTGCGTGACCAACTGGTAGACCTTCACGGTCTACCAGACAAACCTCCTATTACAAAAGATCTCGGAAACTGTACCCGGACTACGATTTAAAAATGGGAACCTGGAACGTGCTAAGCCTTAGAAGACCAGGAGATCTACTAAAACTTACAAACCAAATTGACAGCTATATACTAGATATAGTGGCGTTACAAGAACTAAGATGGCCAGGGAGTGGAATCCACGAAACAGCCAAGGGATACACTCTCTACTATTGCAGTCTTGTAAACTGGGGAGAATTTGGAGTTGGCTTTCTCATACATCGTCGCGTGAATCAACATCTTATCGACTTTTGCCCAATTAATATGCGGATATGCACAATGAGAATCCGTACGCAAAATTTTAATGTAACGATCATCAATGTTCATGCAGCTACTGATGACATTAAAGACCTGTTCTTTCTAGAACTCGAAGAAGTCATCAATAACACCCCGCGGCACGATATAAAAATCGTGGTAGGTGACTTCAATGCGCAAATTGGTAGAAGTGCAGAACTTAAAACACAAGTCGGCCCTAACAGCTTGCATCATACTAGTAACAATAACGGCTTTCGTGCAGCTGAACTGGCTATAATGTATGATCTAGTAATTTCTAGCACTTTTCTTCCTCATAAGAGAATCCACAAAGCAACGTGGAAATCAAACGATGGAAGAACTGAAAATCAAATCGATCATGTCATGATTTCTAAGAGACACTCTACAAGTGTAACTGACGTTTGATCATACAGAGGTGCTGATATGGACACCGATCATATGCTTGTCATCTTTAAGTATAAATGCAAATTATCATCTACATTTAATAGGCAAGCAAAAAAGACCGTGCGCTGGAATGTCGAAGCATTTAAACACCTGGAAACACTAAATAGATATCAGAAAATAGTAACCCCAGAAGAGCATGACACCCCGTCTGAGAAGTCATTAAACATACAAGGAGAATGGCAAACGCTTTAATCAACCATCATATCTGCAGCACAAACTACAATCGGAAAACGACCACCGAAATCACGTAACGAATGGTTTGATGACGAGTGCCGCGAAAGCATTGAGCACAAACAAAAACTGCGAGAAAAATGGTTAACAAGAAACACCCGAAGCTCCCAAGCTCCAGAAAAGCCTCAGCAAAACTCCTACGGAAAAAGAAACGCGAACACATGAAGAGCTGTATCGACAACATCAATCAACATGTGGCTAATGGAAATTCGAAAGAGTGTTTTGTCAATGCACGGAATCTGACAAAAGATTTCCACCCAAGATCTACAGCCATCAAAAATGGAAACAACGAGCTTACAACAAGTGAACGTGATGTGCTGGCAGTATGGCGATCCCACTTTCAAGACCTACTGAATAGGACGAATGAAGTTCATCCTATTCGTGCAATTGCTCCAGCAAGTGAGGAGATTTTTGTCCTTAACCCAACAATAGAAAAAGTGAAAGTTGCCATCAAAAAATTAAAAAATGGCAAATCATCAGGTATCGATGGAGTCCCTGCAGAACTATTTAAGAATGGAGGAGCAGCTCTGGTCTCACATATATATGATCTGATTCTTGCAATCTGGGACCAAGAAGAACTACCTGCTGAATGGAAGACAGCTTTCATTGTTCCGCTACATAAAAAAGGTGACCGCCTAAAGTGTGCGAATTATCGTGGAATCGCACTGTTGAACACTGCATATAAAATACTAGCTAATGTCGTACTCGCTCGGTTCATTTCGTTTGCCGAATCTATCAGTGACGACTATCAGTGTGGTTTCCGTCCCAACCGTTCAACCATGGATCAATGTTTTACCTGAAGGATGATTTTGGAAAAATGTTGGGAGTACAACATCAGCATTCACCAGCTCTACGTTGATTTCAAGCAAGCATATTATAGCATCATCCACGACAACCTCTGGTCTGCACTCATATGCCTTGGTATTCCAGAGAAACTTGTTTCTCTATGCAAACTTACAACATCGGGATCAAACTGTAGAATAGTAATCGAAGGGTCAGTTTCTGATCCTTTCGATGTAACATCAGGTGTTCGACAAGGTGATGCACTCGCGCCCGTACTATTTAATTTGGCGCTTGAGTACGCGATAAGAAAAAGCCGAATTGAGACACAAAACTGCATATTAACAAATCTAGTCAAATTCTTGGCTATGTAGATGATATTACGCTTCTCGGACGTAGACCAAGCGATATTAAGGAAAGTCTCTCTCAGCTTGAAAGAAATGCTAAACGACTTGGATTATGCATCAACACCGGCAAGACTAAACTTTTAACAACATCCAGGAATATACTTTCCGGCAATCTGATTACTGGCAACTATGAAGTAGAACGTGTAGAAAACTTAAAATACCTCGAGTCTGTAATAACATCGTCAAATGACATGCAGGCAGATATTAAAGCCCGTGTCTCAGCCGAATACAGATTTTCTACGCATACTCAAAACTTTTGTGATCAAAACATCTTTCGCGGTCGTGCAAACTCACACTTTACAAAGCATTAATCCGACCTGTGCTTTCCTTTGGAAGTGAAAGCTGGACACTGACTTCCCGCGATTGTAGAATGCTATCAACATTCGAGAGGAAAGTCGTACAAACAATTTATGGTCCATGTGAAGTTGCTGAAAATCAGTATAGAATCCGAAAGAATCATGAAATCAGTCAGCTTCTTGGAGGCGGCGATGTAATCGGATTCATTAAATCCAACCGGATTTCATGGCTTGGTCATGTAGAAAGGGCTCCATTAGATAGAATGAGTAAAAAAAGCGTCCCAACAACAACCAGCTGGTGATCGTCGAAGAGGCAGACCTAGAAAACGCTGGCGCGATGACATCATCCCAGACCTTCGTGATATAGGATGTCGAAACTGGGGCCAACTGGTCATGGAACGAGATGATTGGAAGCTGATTGCATAGACGGCAAAATCTCTCCATGGGATATAAACGCCAGAAAGAGAAAGATGATTTATCTTTTTGTGTTCCTTGAATCTAGTTTCAAACTCTCTTGCTGTTTGTCTAATGTTTGTTTTGGGGAAAATTTTAACATTTATCTGATAAGTTCCTGGTTTATTATTCTTTTCTTCAAGATCTTTGATATTACTTAAACATTTTTTGAATTGTGTGCAATTGGCCTGGTTATTAATTCTTTATTGTGTTTCCGAAAAACGTTTGGGTATTGTGTAATGTTCTTTTTTGTCTTTGTGCAGTGTTAAGCATGGTTGTTCTTGGTTGGTCTTGCCTCAGTTATGCCATCATACTTGTGATGATCACATTCACTATACACCATTCCTTTTCCGCTCAGCATAAACTGAGACGGATTGAGTGAATCAGGTTTGAGTTATTCTGCAGTATGTTGCTCAATAAGTCTTCATGCGTTTGCACATATTCCAGGTTTAACGACCACGACAAAAGACCATCATCCGTTGGTAAAAGTTTGCTAGTGTAAGTAACGGCAGTCAACAAATTCATCGCAACGATTATGTTTTGGTTCGCACTAACGCATTTGGTCTAACTGAATTAATCTTATCCCATTCTTATATTTTGAATATTTTCAAACTTAACTTTGTAAAAAATATTTGCGTTACTCCAAACGCAACTAACTCAAGCATGCCGGTTAACACTTTTAGATTTATGGTTACGGTTACTGTCTGGTGGATTTGTTACATGAACTGACATACATATATCATGGAAATAAAATTTTAACATAATCTGTTGCAAAATAACTATTTATGTATTAAGGGCGTAAGTAGTTCTTTGATGCTTGAGATGGAAATTGTTGCTCTAGGCGTTAGCCGAGGGCAACAAACACTCTAAACCCAAAAAGATACTTTATGCCTGAATCACATGCAAGATTTTTTGTACGAGTAGGATTCTGTATTATTTACATAAATAAAAATACATATATTTGCACAAAATAGTAAAGTTATTTTTGAGAAAATTGTTAAATCCAAGTAGTTTTCCACTTGATATTTATTTTCCTAAATTTCCATAGCAACCACTTTTTTTTAAATTTCTATATTAATTTATTTAAAACATTTTGTTTTTCAGTGGTGTTTGATCTATCGTATTGCAAAGTATACATATTTTTTGTAAAATATTTTTTGAAAAAATTGTTAAATTTCAGTAATATTTTGTGTTTTTTTTCTAAATCTCTTTAGCAACCAATTTAATTATTTTTAATTGTATATTATATTACTAACAAACCAAAAATGCTTCGATTAAACAATTTTATCAAAATAAAATTTCAGAAAACACATATCTGTAAATATATGTATGCTTTTGATTTTTGAGTTTATGTTTTCTGAAATATTTACGCTTTAGAGGGAAAGGCATTGTTATTTCAATACGATCAATAGTCTGCCTTAAACCTAAGTTTTGAATCGTAAAATTGTATTTTACGACTCCTACAAAATATATTTTTTCTACTTCAAGCTACGAAAATGTCATTTTAATATATAGTAAAACCTATGTGAAAGGGATACTTTTTCTAAGTAGTGACTGAAAATGTTTTCAGTCACTAGGACTGAAAGTAAATAAGTTTCGGTGGTCGCCTACAGGTGGTGGTTATTTAAAGGATTGAATATTTGAGATTGAATGTGATTTACTGTTTCTGTTGTTGTTTCGGTTGCTGTGCTTATTTCTGTCAATATCGCAGTATTTTGAAGAGATTGAATATTTTGAACATTTTGATCGAATCGAATCGAAACTATTCATTATATCAATTATGTGTAATTAATTAATTAAACTAATAATGAGTGTGTTTTTTTTCTATTTTGGGAGAAATTGGAGCGATAAAATAAAATTTGTATCAGATATATCGTATAGTTTTTTCCTCCGATAATTAACTGTCAGATATAAAATATATTCTCTGAGTTCTTTCCGCCAAAAAAAAAAAATAAAAAAAAATTTATTAAACAAATAAATAAATTTTATTAAAAATTTATTTTTATTTGTTTTTAATTGAAACTTTGCCTAAAATTTATTAAATTAATACTTTAAACGATGACTTCCAGTTGGTAAAAAAAATATCTGTAATATCTGTAAACGTTTTTAGAGAAAATATATGAACTATTTTCATTATTCATATTGTCAAATTCATCTGCTAAAAACTTACAAACGACATATCTAAATTTGACTGCGTAAAAAATAAACAAGATTGTATTTATATATAGCATTTTTACCAGTGTAAAATAATGTTATTATTGTGTTCGCCTGTTATTATTCCATCTGTAGGCGAACACAATAATAACATTATTTTACACTGGTAAAAATGCTATGTATAAATACAATCCTGTTTATTTTTTACACAGTCAAATTTAGATATGTCGTTTTGTAAGTTTTTTAGTAGATGAATTTGTAAATATTATCATTTATATTTACAAGCGTAAAATAGCGTTTTCTACGCGTGGTAAAAACGTTTTTGCGTTCCTGAACTTATTCCACTCGACGTTATCGCGTCTCGTGGACAAACCGATCACTCACGCAAAAAGAGACGTTTTCACCACTTGTATAAAAATCTACTATTATTTCATACTGATATCTAAAACGACATTTTTTAGATTATTAATAGTACAAAAAGTTGAACTTTGGTAGCAGGAGGTATCCAGATGATGAGTTGAAAGATGATAGTTGTCAGGTGAGTTTGGTAACAATGTTGATTGTAGAGATGATAGTTGCCAGGTGCCTCTGTCTGGCTATGATTCTTGATGAAATAACTGCTGATGAAGATAATGTTCAGTGTTTTGAATTGCAGTGGAAATGTCCAAATAATATCAGTTATTCAATAGATGAGGTTGATTGTAGCTTTTGTATATGTGTATATAGTTAATTGAATTTGATGAAATTGAACTTTACTTAGAGTATTTTAACAGTAAGCATTTAATATTTCAGCTTAACTATGACTGCAGTTCAATAAGCTAATTCATTTAGATATAATTAGTGTGGATGTAATAAATCACTTAAACAAAAATGATTCATGGATAGAATTCATAATATATAAATAATAAAAACTTTTCAATCACAAAATCCTCTCCACTATATTTAATAAAATTTTTCAGTAGTTATTTTTACTTTATAGTTATTAAATTACAAAATTGATTAATTCAACATTTTTATTAAAAAAAGGTTTTCTATGCAATAATTTAAAAATAACAATAATAATAATGGAGTTAGCAAGCAGCAAAAACAATGAATAATTTTTTGAAAAAATAATGACATGTTTTTATTCCAGGCAACTTTTCTTTAATTTTCAAAAACAGGAGTTAGATTTTTCAAATATTTTTCGGAAGTTACTGCCACAACACTCCCTCCCTAGTGCCATCGAAGATGGGACGATATAGAAATTATTGTGCTACAGCACGAAGGAAGCGAGTAGGGGTACGAGTAGTTCTGCCTGCTCGTGTAATTGTAGATGCAGGGTGGAATAGTTGCGTTTGAGGAATAAGATTAAATCTGACCTTCTTAGTTGAAACATTCGCTTTAGCGTCGCGTTTCCTCGCATATTCAGAGGTAGAAGGGAAAGACGAGGATGTGTCCGAAAGAGTAGAATGGACTTTATCTGTAGAAGACGAAGTTTCGTCTGCGCAACTGAAATCAGTACTCAAAATAGGTGAGTTGTGAGTGAGGTCATCGTCAGTAGGGCATCCAAAACCGATTAAGGTTAACCGATTAACCGGTTAAATTTCATAATCGACTTTACGATTAATCGACTTACAATTAATCGATTAAAAAGTTTCTTGGATTTATTAAAAAAAAGAATATGGTATGTACACAAACTGATTTTCATCCAAATTGAAAATTTATATAGAAAAGAACATCGGATTCGAATTGATCTTCAAGCCTCAACAGCACTTTTTGATAAAACCAAAGAGCTCCTGTTCTCGAAAATTGTATAAGGCAGTTGTTTTAATCTGACCGATATCTGTCGCGAGTGAAAGAGTGTTTTCGGTTGCTGGAAATTTTGTGACAAGATAAGATCTTGTTTAGAATTGAATTCACTTATACTTCCCTGAAATCTTAATTAAAAATGGGATTGTTTAGTATATTTGGCGAATAAAAAATTAGAGAACCAAGTCTAAATAACCAAATAAACATTTTCTAATATTTATTATGTTTATTATTTTTAATTAAATTATGCATATACATATTCAAAAACCAATATCTCAATTGACCGGTTAATCGGTTAACCGGTTGATTAAAAAAAAAGTTAGTCGATTAATCGGTTATTGAAAAAGTCGATTAATTGGATGCCCTAATCGTCAGATTGTTCCCTAAAGCAATGTTTTAATCTGTCGATGGAAACTCGAATGTGTTGACCTTTACGGTCAATAACGAAATTTTTATCATCGCGACTGATGACTTGGAAAGGACCTTCGTATGGAGGTTGAAGAGATTTACGTACTAAGTCCGTACGTAAGAAGACATGCGAACAAGACTGGAGATTTTTGGAGACGAAAACTTTAGGAGAAGTGTGTCTTGACGCAATTGAGGGACGAAGGTGGTTGAAATGTTGTTTCAATTGAGAAACGAAGTCAGATTGAGGAGTAGAAGTGGAATTTTCGGTAAAGAATTCACCAGGAAGACGGATGTTAGTACCATAGACAAGCTCTGCCGATGAAGATTGGAAGTCTTCACGGAAAGTGGTTCGTAAACCGAGTAGTATTGACGGTAATATACGCGTCCAATCCGTTCTGTCGTAGGCCATTATTGCGGATTTTAGAGTTCGATCAGTGACGATTACTGAAGGTACTCCGAAACGAGAAATCCAATTGGAGTAGAGAGCTGATGCTACCGTTTGAGCTGTAATATCCGAGATAGGAATGGCTTCAGGCCATCGAGTATAGCGGTCAATAATTGTGACACAATAGCGTTTGTCCTCAGAGGTAGGAAGTGGACCAATAATGTCCATATGAATCTCGGAACATCTTTGAGAAGTGGAAGGATAGTTACCTAAAGGAGTTTGAGTATGGCGAGAAACTTTTGCCTTTTGGCAAGCCAGGCAGTTCTGAGCCATTTGTCGTACATCCTTTTTAATGGATGGCCAAATCACTTTTTCAGTTAGGAGTTTGACAGAACTGTGGACTCCTGGGTGAGATAAATTATGGAGACTATTGAAAACAGATTGACGAAATTGCTTTGGAATAAAAGGTCGTGGATTACCAGAAGAGGTATCACATAAAATAGTTTTGGCATTCGAATTGCCAAACGATACTGGAAAGGATCGGAATTGAAGTGTGGGACTAGTGTCCACTAATTCCTTTAGTTCGTTATCGTTGAACTGAGCGTCAGCAATTTCGTCGTAGTTAATGTTTTCTGGAATTGATATTTGCTCGACACGAGAAAATGTATCGGCAACTACATTATCAATTCCAGAAATGTGGCGAATATCAGTCGTGAATTGACTGATGAAATCTAAATGGCGGAATTGAAATGGAGATGAAATCTAAATGGCGGTAAAAAGCGTGAAGGTTCTACCTTCAAGGAGATACCGAAAGTGTTTAATTGCAGAGTAAGCTGCAAGGAGTTCGCGATCATAAGCACTGTACTTCTGTTGCGTTTCATCGAGTCGCACAGAGAAGAAACTAAGTGGTGTCCATCAGTCGTTAATTTTTTGTTGGACAACAGCGCCAATTGCCTTATCGGAAGCGTCGACCATTACGGCAAGTTGGGCAGAGTGTAAGGGGTGAGAAAGAGTTGTTGCCTCACTGAGTTGCCGGTTGCATAAGTCGAAGGCTTGAATGGCGTCTTCGGACTATTGAATGACACGTTTGTCATTCAATTTATAAATTATTTATTTATTAAATAAATTATTTTTTCATTTATTTATTTTATTTATTTATACAACCAATTTATAGCTGTTCTTGTGGAACTTCTTGTGGAGCAGAACAGTGTAGAACAGAGTAGTTAACAACTGGAGGCTTGCATGCTGACACCGAAGCTGAGTTGACTAAGTTGAATTGTTATCCAGAAATAAAAGTCTTGCTTTGAGTTAAACAGTATAGATGAGATTGTAAATAAAATTAATTTGTTCCAAATGTATAATAGAGATTGGATGATGATTATAATAGAAATATTTTTGATTGTTTTTCTGTAATCAACTTCATAAATGTTTATGCATTTATCATTTTTCAAAAATCAATAATCAAATTATGTATATACATAAATTATTTCTGTAATTCTTTTTATTAACATAATAACACTAATTATAATAATTTATTTGCATAAAAAGTTACACTAATTATCCATCAGTTTAGAGCGTAATAGTTTTGAAGAGAAAATGTAGATTACTTTTTTTAAAACAAAAACATTTTAATTAGTGAATAAAAATATTTAGAGAACTCTTAATAGTTTGTAGAAAAACTAGAAGTTTTATTATTTTTGGAAAAATTAGAATGAATAATTTTTTGTTTTTTTTTAATAATCAGTTACATAAAAAACATCGCCAACTCAATTTTAATTTTTTAAAATTTAATTAAAATGTTCGCCACAGAACTTTAACGTCCTAGGACTTTATAAAATTTTATTAAGTCCTAGGACGTTAAAGTTCAACTTTTTGTACCATAAACGTTGAACTTTAACGTCCTAGGACTTAATAAAACTTTATAAAGTCCTAGGACGGTAAAGTTAAACTTTTTGAGCAAAATCTAAAACTCATTTCTTTTTATTTTAATAAATTTCCAATATGAAATAAAATTTTGTATTTACCTCAAACAAAAAGTGTTTTTAAGGGCACTCACCAATAATTTTGGCCTCGGCTGGACGCATCGGCCGTAAACAACTAGCTCGTACTTTAAAGTTTCACTTTTCGTTTTAGATAAATAAATAACTATTAAATAAAACAAAATATTACATAAATTTAATAATTTTTTCAAATTAAAATAATTTTTTCCCTCGGCTAACGCCTCGAGCAACAATTCCACTCTCAAGCAAAAAGGACCCACTTTACGTTGCCTCTGTAGCTTAAACACATACTATGAAAGAATTCACACTATTCGTTCACACAATAAGTTATTTTAGTTTAATTAAAAGCTTCAAACATCTGAATTAAACTAAATTAACACAAAGCCTACCAATAACCATAAAAAGCAACAATTACACATAAAACAAACCCAACCAAACCTTTACGGTTCACTTTTATTTTCTTATTCTTAAACATAATTAGAAAAGGTAACTAAAAGGTAAGTTATATGATGTAAGAATTAATGATTTATTTTCATTATTTTAAATATGAAAACAATGGAAAACTCTTTTCCACAATAAAATTAAATAAAGTTAAAAAAAATAATTTCCATAATGTTAAATAAGTTTTTTTTTGTTAATTAAAAAATAAAAACGAAAGTTTTCAAAAAATATTTTTCTTTTTCTTTTTTTTTCTTAATTTGACGACATTTCAAGAATAAAACGGAAAAATATATACTGTTATCATTTTCATCACATTTAGGAAATTTGAATAATTGTTTTTATTATTTAACAGGAAATAGAATGATTGTGGTTGAGATGAACACTAACCAACCTAAGTTACAAGACAAAAATAAAAGGGTTGAATTGGATGAATTGTGGAAATGTTTTGAGAAATGACACATTTTTTCCTACCTTTTCTTTTTGGTTTTCTTTTTTTTTCTAAAAGGAAAATTTGTTTTGTAATTTATTAGGGAAAATTTAAATTTGTATGTTTCGGTAATTTTTTGTTTTCTTTTTATCTATTTTAGACGAGGCTTAGCTGGTATGTTATAAGATCTTTGAAATAGTGTAACATTTTATTGAATGGCATGGCTATTAAGATACCAACCCTACCGGGTAGTCTAAAAGTTTAGGTTGGTTGAAATTTGAATCTTTTCATGGTTTTTATTTTCATGTGATTAAGGTCGTGACAGTTTGGTCTATAGATGGAGGTCATAGAAATTGGCCAAAAATTTAAATTTGTTTCTTTTAATGGAAAAATGAGCAAAATTTATTCATAGGAAATAAATTTTGGTTTTGTATTAAAGGTTGGCATTTGATCACTGAATTCTAATCGTTGTTTTGAAGGAAAAATATAATTTTCCGACTGATTGCCAGATTTTTCATTTAGCTTATTTATTTTAATTTTTTTTGTTCATCTTTGGTCATTGATAAATTTTACTCCAACCTATTTTAGTAAGTCATTATCTGGAGACATTTTATTTGTGAAACTAATTTATTTGAGTTAAAGATCGATTTACCTTTAAAGTTTTTTATTTAATAAATCAAAAAACAAAATTTTGCTTACTTGGTATATCAGAAATGTTTTCCAAATTGGGCTTGATACTATGCGAATGCGTTGATGATTTCTCCTTTTTTATCAGTACATGGCTTCGATTTCTATGAATTTCTGAGTGTAAGTAACAAACACTAATTAACGAAAACTTGGATAAGATAAGATACGATAAGATAAGATAAGATAAGATAAGATAAGATAAGATAAGATAAGATAAGATAAGATAAGATAAGATAAGATAAGATAACATAAGATAAGATAAGATAAGATAAGATAAGATAAGATAAGATAAGATAAGATAAGATAAGATAAGATAAGATAAGATAAGATAAGATAAGATAAGATAAGATAAGATAAGATAAGATAAGATAAGATAAGATAAGATAAGATAAGATAAGATAAGATAAGATAAGATAAGATAAGATAAGATAAGATAAGATAAGATAAGATAAGATAAGATAAGATAAGATAAGATAAGATAAGATAAGATAAGATAAGATAAGATAAGATAAGATAAGATAAGATAAGATAAGATAAGATAAGATAAGATAAGATAAGATAAGATAAGATAAGATAAGATAAGATAAGATAAGATAAGATAAGATAAGATAAGATAAGATAAGATAAGATAAGATAAGATAAGATAAGATAAGATAAGATAAGATAAGATAAGATAAGATAAGATAAGATAAGATAAGATAAGATAAGATAAGATAAGGTAAGGTAAGGTAAGATAAGATAAGATAAGATAAGATAAGATAAGATAAGATAAGATAAGATAAGATAAGATAAGATAAGATAAGATAAGATAAGATAAGATAAGATAAGATAAGATAAGATAAGATAAGATAAGATAAGATAAGATAAGATAAGATAAGATAAGATAAGATAAGATAAGATAAGATAAGATAAGATAAGATAAGATAAGATAAGATAAGATAAGATAAGATAAGATAAGATAAGATAAGATAAGATAAGATAAGATAAGATAAGATAAGATAAGATAAGATAAGATAAGATAAGATAAGATAAGATAAGATAAGATAAGATAAGATAAGATAAGATAAGATAAGATAAGATAAGATAAGATAAGATAAGATAAGATAAGATAAGATAAGATAAGATAAGATAAGATAAGATAAGATAAGATAAGATAAGATAAGATAAGATAAGATAAGATAAGATAAGATAAGATAAGATAAGATAAGATAAGATAAGATAAGATAAGATAAGATAAGATAAGATAAGATAAGATAAGATAAGATAAGATAAGATAAGATAAGATAAGATAAGATAAGATAAGATAAGATAAGATAAGATAAGATAAGATAAGATAAGATAAGATAAGATAAAACAAGACAAGACAAGATAAGATAAGATAAGATAAGATAAGATACGATAAGATAAGATAAGATAAGATAAGATAGGATAAGATAAGATAAGATAAGATAAGATAAGATAAGATAAGATAAGATAAGATAAGATAAGATAAGATAAGATAAGATAAGATAAGATAAGATAAGATAAGATAAGATAAGATAAGATAAGATAAGATAAGATAAGATAAGATAAGATAAGATAAGATAAGATAAGATAAGATAAGATAAGATAAGATAAGATAAGATAAGATAAGATAAGATAAGATAAGATAAGATAAGATAAGATAAGATAAGATAAGATAAGATAAGATAAGATAAGATAAGATAAGATAAGATAAGATAAGATAAGATAAGATAAGATAAGATAAGATAAGATAAGATAAGATAAGATAAGATAAGATAAGATAAGATAAGATAAGATAAGATAAGATAAGATAAGATAAGATAAGATAAGATAAGATAAGATAAGATAAGATAAGATAAGATAAGATAAGATAAGATAAGATTTTTTTTTTTTTTTTATATTCAAAGTTAGGCATGTTTAGTGTTAATTATAATAAATTATAAATTAACGTCTCTGAATATCTGAAGATACCATGCCAACTAGGGATAAGAATGGAATGCAAATTAAGATTCTCTGAGAAATTTATGAACGTTAACTTTAAAGCCTTGAGGATTAAATCCATCAGGGAAAACCCAGGAAGGTAAGGCATTCCAAAGATGAGAGACTCTGTTGAAAAAGTCACATTGGAAGGCTACAGTTCTACACCTAATTATTTGAACTGTAAAGGGATGCGCTGCTACGTTTGCTCTGGTGTGACGCGAAAGGTTTGCTAATTTAGGTAAAATCGATTTGATCTCTTCAGAAGCTCGTTCATCCATAATATATTTATAAAATATAGTCAAATCAGCAACATTTCTACTGTGCTGCAAGGAATCAAGACCGTTAGTAAGACTTGGGTTACCAATGAGTTTAATAGCTCTACGCTGTACAGAATCAAGGCAGTTGAGACTACTCAAGTAAGCTCCACCCCATATGTGAGAACAGTATTCCATGCAGGGACGTATAAAAGATTTATAAACTAAAAGAAGTTGTTCGCTATCGAAAAACTTACGACATCGCCCTAAAAATCCTAACTTTTGAACAGCATTCTTAGCCAGATTAAAAATATGAGAATTCCACTTCATATTATTTTCAATCTCAACTCCTAGAAGTCTGACAGACTCATTCTCTAAAAGATTTTTGGGGCCAAACGTTAATGGAAAAGGATTGGGTGTCGTTATCCTAGAAAAATGACAAACCTGTGTTTTGCTTGTATTGAATTCAACACTGTTAGCAATACCCCAATCCATAATTGTTTTAAGATCAGTGTTAAGGGAATCTATCAATTTTGACCTACACTCACTAAGCGCTAAGGGTGTATATAGTTTAGGTGCTTCATGAGACGCATGAAGCGTGCTATCATCAGCAAAACTATGTATAGGATGAACCGTTGAGTCCAACAAATCATTAATATAGATAAGAAAAAGAGTTGGTGACAAAGCGGAACCCTGAGGAACTCCTGCATTAGTTGAAAAAGTATTCGATGACACACCGTCAACATTGACCCGAAATTTTCTATCAGATATAAAGCTCTGTGTCCAAGATATAAGCTGCTCGTCTAAACCATAGCATCTCAATTTGCATATAAGGTTGTTATGCCAAACTTTGTCAAATGCCTTGGAAATATCAAGAGCAACACCGAATGTTTCTCCAAAGTTTTCAAGCGACTTGTTCCAGATATGAGTGACAAAAGACAGCAAATCTCCCGTCGCTCTTCCTTTTCGAAATCCATATTGTCTCTCATTAATTAATTTGGAAGACTCTAAGAAGCTCATTAAATTAAAATTGACATATTTCTCAAAAATTTTAGCAACTACCGATAAAATTGAAATGGGTCTGTAATTCGTAGGATCAGTTTTACTGCCCTTTTTTGAAACTGGCTGTACACTAGCCATTTTCCAAATTTCAGGAAAAATTCCTTTCTTATATGACAAATAGAAGATTTTAGTGAGGATTGGTGCTAGCTCCCTAGCAAATGTTTTAAGTATAATTGGAGGAATAAAATCAGGGCCTGTTGCCTTGTTAGTATTGATTTTCAAAAGCATTTTTCGAACAATGTTTTTCCGAAAAATTATCCGCCTCATTTTATAAGAAACTTTAGAAATAGGTTTAGGTTGGAAATTAGGTTCTTTTAAAGTAGAATTTAAAGAGAAATAATGCCCAAGCAAATTAGCTTTCTCTTTTGGATCAATGATAGGGACATCTCTATTAACAAGAGGCGGTAGGGAAGATTTACAAAAGTTGCTTTGGACAGCCTTTGCGGCTTTATAGAAATTGCGTGAACCAGTCGGATGTTCTGCGAATTTAGATGCTTTTTTCCTATTAAATAGATGTTTCTCTTCATCTATTAACTTACGACATAAATTTCTCTCTTTACGGTACTGTCTAAGGTTTTCATCGGTTTTGTTTTGATTAAACTTTCGAAAAGCCTTTTTTTTAACTTTTATAGCTTTTTTGCATTTACTAGAAAACCATAGATCAGTTTTTGGAATGATCAATTTATTAGGAATAAACGATAAGATAAGATAAGATAAGATAAGATAAGATAAGATAAGATAAGATAAGATAAGATAAGATAAGATAAGATAAGATAAGATAAGATAAGATAAGATAAGATAAGATAAGATAAGATAAGATAAGATAAGATAAGATAAGATAAGATAAGATAAGATAAGATAAGATAAGATAAGATAAGATAAGATAAGATAAGATAAGATAAGATAAGATAAGATAAGATAAGATAAGATAAGATAAGATAAGATAAGATAAGATAAGATAAGATAAGATAAGATAAGATAAGATAAGATAAGATAAGATAAGATAAGATAAGATAAGATAAGATAAGATAAGATAAGATAAGATAAGATAAGATAAGATAAGATAAGATAAGATAAGATAAGATAAGATAAGATAAGATAAGATAAGATAAGATAAGATAAGATAAGATAAGATAAGATAAGATAAGATAAGATAAGATAAGATAAGATAAGATAAGATAAGATAAGATAAGATAAGATAAGATAAGATAAGATAAGATAAGATAAGATAAGATAAGATAAAATAAGATAAGATAAGATAAGATAAGATAAGATAAGATAAGATAAGATAAGATAAGATAAGATAAGATGAAATAAGATAAGATAAGGTTAAATAGTAAAATATTTAACGTCTTAGATCATACTTGTATAACATTTTTTAATGACCAACTATTTCATTATAAGAAATAAAAACAAAATAAGAAGCAGAATACTTTATAAACTGTGCAGTACGTATAAAAATTGTAAGTACATTAATTTCCAACATTCTATTAACACAAAGCTGTAACTTAACAAACCCCAACTGTTTTTATAACATTAAAAAAAATATGAAAATTGAACAACCAAACCCATATTGAAGTAACCCAAATTAAATCAATTCAATTGAATTATTGTAGAATTCCAAAGCAATTGTAAGAGAAATCCTTTTTAAAAAAAAATCAACAACAAACCAAAGTTCAAACCAACCTACACTATAAAAAAAGGGTCCAGTAAAAATCAACTTAAATTGGTGTAAATACTATTTAAATCCTTTTTTAATTTAATTTTATTTTTCCTTTTTTTTTTCTTATTCATGTCTTCAAACTCATTCATATTCACTAAATATAAAAATGAACAGTAATAAAAATAATAACAAAAGTAGGAAAAGCTTAAGCATGACTTGAAAAATGGAAAAGGATCAGAAAACTATGTTTTTCCAAATTTTTTCCGTTTTGTTTAGTGAAAAACAATTTATAATTTTAATTTTTAAGGTAGATTAGTAAATGGAGAGACAAAACCCAAAAAAAAAAAAAAAAAACAAACAAACACTAACAACAAAAAATGTTTATTAGAGGTTTAGTTTTTAAAGGATAAAGGATTTATAAAATTTAAACAAATAATGTAGATGTTTATTACGATGAACAGGACTACAAATGAAAAAAGGTTTAATAAATCGTTATATGATTTTCAGGAACTAATATGTATTTGGTTTATATGTTAATTCATTTAGAATAAATGGATATTTCCTTTATTATATTCTATTTATATCATTTTCTGACGTTATATTGTTTTTAATGTTTTATTTTATGTTGTTTGTAGGTAGAGTAACAGTGTTTTGGTACTAGATGGCTAACCATTGTTGAACTAACAGAGTTAAGGTTATGCCAACAAACGGCTTTATAGATCATCTGTGTTTATTGTGATTTATATTTGGTTTTCATAAGCATTTTAAGCTTAACCACATGTGAACCGTATATAAATCAGCCATTTATTCACTTTATTTTATAAAATTTATAAACTTTTAGTTTATGGTGAATCATTATCTAAATTCTAGGAGTTTCTCAAAAATTTCCTTTACAATTTTACACAGGAATTCATCTGATAGTTTGGAAAAACCTTTTCATCCTTCGCTTTGTTATTGTTGAATTTACTTGATTAAAATCTTATAAAATTTAAAATAATGGAAAATTGAACAAAGTTCTAAAAAAAATATACTTAAACGTCTTATAGACATAATTTTATTTTTGATGAACGGATAATGGGATGGAGTAATGCCCAAAAACAGTGAAATATCAAAATTAAACTTATGAATCGTTTTCTAATATTTTTCAAAACTTTACAAAACACTAATTGCGTTGCCTTTTTCACATTTTCACCAATTCAGCAAATTGTGATTTATAAGCCATTCGCTGAAAACAATTTAATGGTTTATGAAACGAATAAAAACTTTTTATCTAAAAATTCAGTAAACAAAAAGACAGTTTTTTATTATTGTCATTACACAACAAACACTAAATCGGTTTATCTAATTTTTTACGCTTGCTTTTTGTTTGCCTAATATGAAAAATTGGTCTATTATTTTAGAATTTAGTGACTGACTTTTTGACGAAATGACTTTTATTACCAATAACATTGGAAAATCATAAAAATTGTGTTTTTGATATTACATAAATTGAAGTGGGAGGAAAAATGTGACCCGAAAAAACAAAAACATTAAATTGAATAATAATGAAATTTGCTGAAAAACGATTATATTTTGTTTATTTTTGAATTGTCCAGTTTATTTGATTATATCTAGAGTTATGGTTTTGAAAGCTTATGTGTTTTTTTGAATCTAGCAAATATAATATTTTAAATAAAACAGTACTGATTCAAGATTCAATACGGGTTTGATCAATAATAAAACTTCGTTATCATTGAGAATTTGTCAAATATTCAAAATCAAAACTAGAGTTCTATCGAATGCATCGTATATTGGTTTAACTATACAAATTCTAGTTATTTTTTGTGTTCTAGAACACGAGTAAAAATTAAATTACTTTTCTGTTTTGCAATTTTATTTTATTATGGTATAAATCAAATTTCTCAGTTTTCCTTTTTTTATTTTTTGTTTACTATGAAACAGCTTTTCCAGGAACTTTAATAAATCGAAATTTTCATTTATAGTTTGATCAAAAAATCAAAATCAATACAGTACTAATTAAAATTTAATCTGTGTTGTAAATTTAAGTAATATAGATTTATTAAAAAAGGAGATCAATAGGTCAAATTTCAATTGAATAAAAATCAAAAACGGATTTAGTATGATATTTATTTTTGTTTAGCTCCTGAAAAAGATTTGTATTTTTCATGTTTGTAAGAGTATGGCTATTATGAGTGAAACTATCAAATCATTTGGCAGTTGAGGTCTTTAAGTTATTTGGATCGATGGTTGATTAAAAATAAAAATCAAAATCGACAAAGCACTTGACTGGTTTATCGCTCTCTCTGGAGTTGTCGCTTTTACTATGTTAACGAGATTTTTGCGTAAACTATTTTTTGTGATCTTTGACCCTGCGACCAATTTTATCGACAAATGAATTGGTAGGTTCTTTTGCTATATTGTTTAGAACCACAAAAGGAATGTGCATGCGAAAATTCAGCTTTCCCCAATTCTTTTCGCTCAGTTATGTTTTAAAGAAACTTAAAAAATTATAAATTAAGTATAAAAACAAAAAAGTTAAAACAAAATATATGGAAATTGTAACTGAATTTACTTATTCTGTTTTTGTTGAAGATATTTTGCTCATACAGTGTGTTAGTTTTATCAAGGACATAATATGTTTTAGTTATTTTCAATTATTGAAATAAAGTATATTATAGTTATTTTATTAAGAAGAATAAAATAAAATATTTTAACTAAAGTTTTTAACTAAAATAAAAATAAAAATTTGTTTAATGAAGATCGAGCATTAAATTTCACAGCTCTGAGATATCAAGACTTCGGTCTGAGTTAAGGGTTTTGATAAAGCTTTCGGCAAAAAACTTTTATGACTATATTGTTTCTAGTTTTGGGCAGCGCATTATGTCGTAGACTGGTGATCGATGACGCAGTTATATAAAATCCCTGGTTTAGTCATACACTATTTCCTCATACGTATCAAAATTGCATTCGCATAACTTTGTATAGTCGTTGTTCATTCTGTCCTGTACACATGGTCTTATACGCAATCCATGGTCATCCTTTTCTATAGTTTCCGTCACCAAAAATTTCTTTTTAGAAAAATAGTTATGTAATATTATTCCAATCTAGTTTCCCTTGCCTAATACATAATCATTAATCGCTATAAAATTTGTTATTCTAATATCAGTAATCCATAATCACATTATTTACATCATAATTCGGTCAATTGTTTTATAAACAATGTTTTCCTTTTGAATTCCTTTTTTTTTAATTTCTATTACAAATTAGCAGTTCCATTTCTTAATGGGTGTCGACTCCCCAACGTAGCAGTGGACTGTATAACTTTGTTCTTAATGACTATGATGATAGTAGTGACGTCAGAGAGCTGACAAGTGGTCCTAGATTGATAGACGAAACACAATCGACGAAATGTTGGGCTGCTGTGTAAATAATATGAAGAGCATAAAACGATGTCATCAATAGCACAACATGGCTAAACGTGTGCACTATAAATTGTAATATTAGATCAGCAATCGATGAATTACTCAGTAGCTCCACACAATGGACGAAAACTTGGGCTACTGTTTAAATTGTATGTACGGCACAAACGATGTCATCAATAGCACAACATATGGACAAACTTGTGCACTATAAATTGTAATATTAGATCAGCAATCGATGAATTACTCAGTAGCTCCACACAATAGACGAAAACTTGGGCTACTGTTTAAATTGTATGTACGGCACAAACGATGTCATCAATAGCACAACATATGGACAAACTTGTGCACTATAAATTGTAATAGTAGATCAGCAATCGATGAATTACTCAGTAGCTCCACACAATGGACGAAAACTTGGGCTACTGTTTAAATTGTATGTACGGCACCAAACGATGTCATCAATAGCACAACAAATGAACAAAACTTGTGCACTATAAATTGTAATATTAGATCAGCAATCGATGAATTACTCAGTAGCTCCACACAATGGACAAAAACTTGGGCTACTGTTTAAAATATATGTACGGCAAAAACGATGTCATCAATAGCACAACAAATGAACAAAACTTGTGCACTATAAATTGTAATATTAGATCAGCAATCGATGAATTACTCAGTAGCTCCACACAATGGACGAAAACTTGGGCTACTGTTTAAAATGTATGTACGGCAAAAACGATGTCATCAATAGCACAACAAATGAACAAAACTTGTGCACTATAAATTGTAATATTAGATCAGCAATCGATGATTGATCATAGCACTACACTAGATGAAAACTTGTGCTGGTCAATTGTGTAATACATGTGAACAAAATGGACACCGAAAAATTTTCAACCAACTTATGGAGACGAACATGTAATGAAACAAAAATCTTTACTACAAAAATCAAATTGAATACAGAAATTAACGCTGTTTTATTATTATTTTAGTCACATGAAACATTATAAAAAAAAAACAATTTATACATCACCATAGAATATATTTAGATAAAAATAAAATGTGCTTTATAGATCAGTGGTCATAACTTAACAAAGCTTATTCAAAACAAAAATTATATTTTTATTTTCATCATTTCAAACAGAAGACTATTATTTTCTAAATTAATTTTCACCGACTGGCAGAGTTATTACTAGCTAATAAGTTTTTTTTCGACAAGACCAACTTGAAACTATACAATATAATATAATAATAATAATAATAGAGAACTAGAATTCCAAAATGTTACCATATATATATGTCACCCACAACTTCTCTCAAGAAATAGCAGCGTCGATGTTTACAACTTGAACTATTTAATTTGCTCAACAAATTATTTCGTTGAAAAAAATACTGGGTTTTTTTTAACTTATTGCAGTTGGATACACTGCTGATGAAAATTGATATGTAAATATTGTAAATCAAGACAAATAACGTAAGTTGAAAAGTTATCTATGAAATGTATTTTATCAACGAAAACTGTTTTTTTCTTTCAGATGCTGTGGTGATATTCATATTATTTGGAACGCTGACGAAAATCATTAATAAATTTTTATATTTTACAGATAAATGAAACAAACTAATGAAAACTACGTTGATAATGAAAATTAATAATAATGAAACAAAAAACTGCATTGACGGTGGATAAGGAGATTTCGGGTAATTATGATTTTGGATAGCAAATTTGTATTTATTTTCAGACTACCTTATCCGGCGTCAACAATGGGTAAAATAATGGATGATATAACGAAAGTTCGAAAAACTACCTTATCGATTCGATATTAATTGTATATAAATAGCTATTGACATCTAGCCTCGCTCTCTTATTCAATATTATTTTTTTAATTAGAATCGGTGTGGTTTTTTGACGTTTGGCTGTTACGTGTCAGTCCCCAATTATATTTTTGTTCGAGTTTGTTCATTTTAATTTGGGTTTGGGATTCGGAAATAAAACCAAGAGATTGTTGCATCCAGGTTGCATGCAGAAATTACAGGATATCATAGATAAAGTACAAGGTATTAGGTTATTGAATTATTTAATCAGTTAATAGAATTGCAAACCTGTAAATACCTAACCAACAAAAAAATAATTACTAGTGAGTCAGAAAAATAAGTCGCGAAGCGACGCGGTTTGTCTATGTGAATACATAGAATACGTTAATTAAATCATTAATGGAAACAGTTAATCTAAATATTTCGTTTCCAAGTTTCTCGATATATGTAAGTACCACAATGTGCGTACGTAGTTCATTGATGGAAACTTTTGATTTGTGAATTTAAAAAGTTGTTTAAGTGAAACATTAATAGAAACCTTTGATTCCAAAATTTCTTATCGACGTTTCGATGTATATATGAATAGGATCATTTTGCGTTAAATAGATCTTTAATGGAAGCTGTTAATTTAAAGATTTCGGTTCCTAGTGTCATATGATATGTTTCAAGGTTTCTGTTGATATGTGTAACAAAAAATTTATTAAGTAGATCGTTAATATAAATTCGTAGTTTAAAGACTTCGTTGTATCGTTTCTTTATATATGTGCATAAAATACTTTACACTAAGTAGATTAATATTAGAACTATTAAGTCAAAAATTTCGATTTAAATTTGTTTTATTTTGTTAGTAAAATATTCTATGTGGAACATTAAAATAAACTGTTACTTGAACTGTAATTATTAAACCATATCGCAAACCAAGTGTTTTTCTTCACTAATTTAATTACGACGAGGGGGTTTAATATTATAATGATCCAAATCATTGATGATAAATTTAGTGTTCTGATCCTGGTAAATCTGTATGCAGTGAATTAGTGTGGTTAAAGCGAATAATGCTGTGACTAGTGTGAATTATTCCTAAAGAAAATATACGAATATCCGAAGTAATTACCTGGATTTTCGTGTCCAAAATTTTTTTTGTTATTACTAAAAGTTGTGAAGGCCGGACGAGAGTGTGGAGATAAAGCTTAGGAAATGCGAACAGCAGTGGATGTCTACTCTACTTACAACTGATAGCACCTGTTTCAACTTGGATATATGCGATTGGCATCTGAACTGCAGTCGCTGAATTTAATAATAAGGAAAACATACCAACAATTATTTCAATATTTGCTTCATGCGATTGGCATCTGAACTGCAGTTGCTGGATCTATTAATAAGAGACAACTGCCAAAACTTATTTTCAATGATATCTTTCTGCGATTGGCATCTGAACTGCAGTCGCTGGATTCAATAATACAGAATAAATACCAACCATTATTTAAATATTGTATTTATGCGATGGGCATCTTAACTGCAGTCGCTGGATCTAATAATAAGACACAACTCACATCATTTATTTCAATATTTTATTTATGCGATTGGCATCTAAACTGCACTCGCTGGATTTAATAATAAGAGACAACTCTCAAAACTTATTTTCAATATTTTCTTTATGCGATTGGTATCTGAACTGCAGTCGCTGGATTTAATCATAAGAGATAAATATCAACACTTATTTCAATATTGTATTTATGCGATTGGCATCTGAACTGCAATCGCTGGATTTAATAATAAGATACAACTTTTATCCTTTATTTCAATATTGTATTTATGCGATTGGCATCTGAACTGCAGTCGCTGGATTTAATAATAAAAGATAGATATCAACACTTATTTCAATATTCTCTTTATGCGATTGGCATAAGAACTGGGCATCTGAACCAGGGTCTGCTATCGTTCATCTTTATTTTTCTTCCTTAAAGCGTGTCTCGAATTACGCGCACACTTACAATTTGTACTGGGTGGTAGGCTCAATCGTTCGATCCCACAACTGACGCAAGTCAGGGCTAAGAAATCTCGCAAGGTGCGCGTCCTACCTAGACCGTCTCAAGGAATTGATCCTTGAGCACAGTTTACCATTACAAGCGATGTATCTCAAACATAAAACCCTTTGTTAAGTACATGTATTTTTTATCTCTGTTTTGGCAATTTATTACAAAACAAACACGAAATATTAATACCTTGCCAGAAAATTATAACAGATCAATTAATATAACTTAGTGAAAAGATTATACACCCAGCAAACTACTCAAAAACCTTTCCATTTAGCGTTTCAAGAAAATATGTAATACAAAATTAAAAGTTCATATTTCTTTCAAAATTCCAAAAATATTCTAAAAATTAAAATAAAATCAAAAATTTTAACTTTTTTTTGAAGTTCTAAAAACATTCCAAAAATTATAACGAAATCAAAGATTGAAACTTTTTTCAAAATTCTGATAATATTGCAGAAATTATAACAAAATCAAAAATTGAAACTTTTTCCAATATTCTTAAAATATTGTAAAAATTAAAACAAAATCAAAAATACAAATTATTTGCAAAATACCAAAAACTGTAATAAAATCAAAAGTTGAAACATTTTTAAAAATTCTAAAATTATTGCAAAATTCTTTAATTCTTAAATTCAAACTTTTTCTAAAGTTCTAAAATATTGCAAAAATTAGATTAAAATCAAAAAATGAAACTTTTTCCAATATTCTTAAAATAATGTAAAAATTATAACACAATCAAAATTCAAATTTTTTTCAAAATTCCAAAATTAAAATAAAATCAAAAATTTGAATTTTTTCAAACTTTTAAAGTACTGCAAAAATTCATAATTCAAAAATTAAAAATTTTTCAAAATTCTTAAAATATTCCAAAAATTATATCAAAATCAAATTTACACTTTTTCAAAACTCTAAAAATATTCCGAAAATTCTGACAAAATCAAAAACACAAACTTTTTTCAAAATTCCAAAAAATATTTCAAAAATTATAACAAAATCAAAAATTACTTCGATCAGCAGCCAAATTCTGTAACTGTGAAGTGCGGAAGTGATAAGTTTTTTATCACTTCACCGCAAAAATATCTAAGTGAGTGAAGTTTTAAAACAATAACTTTAACACTGACGTTTTGTTTGGCAATGAAATGAAATCGTTTCTTTTGTTGTTTTTGACAAAAAACAGCAAAACGTCAATGCGATTTGATTTTTAAAAATTGCATTTCTAAATTAAATGCAGATTAATTTTACAAATTTAATTTCTAAAATAGTTATATATATATATCTAAATATGTAAAAATTTACGTTCAAATTGTGTTGAAACTTAAAATAAACATTTAATTTTATGTATATTTGACGTTTGACAGTGTGCGGCTTGCTATTAGATTTTCTAACACTCTAATCGCATATAGAATCGCAAAAATGAAAAAATGATAAAAAATTAATGATAAAATCGAAATGAAGAAATTTTTAACACTTCACAACTTCACAGTTACAGAATTTGGCTGCTGAAAGACCTAAGTATTACATTCATGAGCTAAAAGTGAAATTCTTACCCCACTTTTTTGGCATTTCTCGACGTTTTAGAACCTACTGATTCTAAATATGCAAAAAATATGTATGTCTATCTGTCTACCTATGTGTACCTATGGAATCTAGAAAACCGCTGAACGGATTTGAAATTTTTTTTTCTAAAGATAGGTTTACTCAATGGGAAGAGCTGAAAGGACGATGTGTTCGAAAGCAGTACCGGAAGTGTGTCAATAATCGTCCAGTGTGTCAAAACAAGGAAATTCGCATAAATTTTGCTTAAAAAAAGTTCATTTTAAGTGATTACGAGTAGGAACATTGAATTTGGAGAAATCTTTATGGTCCGGATCGGTATGTGAGAACAAAAACTAGATTATTGCATTATAAGTTTGTCAAAAAAATGATGTCAAGTGTGTCAAAAGATTTTTATGTAGTTTTTTACCCAGTTTTTTGGAAATAAATAAAATTGTTTGTTTGAAATGAAATTACTTCGGTTTTATTATTATTATTATTGAGAATTATGGCATTATAAGTTTGTCAAAAAAATGTTGTCAAGTGTGTCAAAAGAAAAGTTTTTATTTATTTTTTACCCAATTTTTTAGAAAAAAATTAAAATAATAGTTTGTATGACATGAAATTTCATTATTATTATAGAGAATTATGGCATTATAAGTTTGTCAAAAAAATAATGTCAAGTGTGTCAAAAAATGATTTCATTTATTTCTTTAGCCAATTTTTTGGAAAAAAAATGTCGCTGTTTTTATAGACTAAGAGCCTGCGACGGCCAGACCTTTGTTATTTTATAAAAGCTGAAAGTTTCTCTGCGCATACCCCCTACTAAGATAGGAACGATAAGCGACATATGAAGTTTGGATCATGGTTGCTTTGGCAGGGAGCAGGTTACAAACTGAACTCCAAAGTTTCGTAAAAGTATAAAAGTTCCTTTTTTATATATTCTTTGGGATTGTATTAGAAGTCACGCAACCCCCTGCCAGACACTCTTAAACTTTAACAAATTGATAAAGTTTAAGGATGTCTGGCAGGGGGTTACCACTATAGTAAGCTTCTGGCAATGGGTGACGTGACTTCTAATACTATCCCGAAGAATATATAAAAAAATAGCTTTTCACGAAACTTTGGAGCGCTGAGAAACTTTCAGCTTTTATAAAATAACGAAAGTCTGGCGGTCGCAGGCTCTTGCTCTATTATGACGTAAATGTAATTGAAAATCAAATTGGACATGGACATTTTTTAATTTGTTATAGTTTTTTTTAAATATTTTTGGAATTTTGAAAAAAGTTTGTGTTTTTGATTTTGTAAGAATTTTTGGAATATTTTTAGAATTTTGAAAAATTTAAAATTTTTGATTTTATTATAATTTTTGGAATTTTGAAAAAAGTTTTAATTGTTATAATTTTTGCAATATTTTTAGAATCTTGGAAAAAGTTTGAATTTTTTAATTTTTAAGAATTTTTGGAATATTATTAGAATTTAGAAAAGCTTTAAATTTTTGATTTTTTGGAATATTTTAAGAATTTTGAAATAAAAATAGAATTTTTGAATTTTATGTATACATATTTTTAGAAATTTGAAAAAGTTTCAATTTTTGATTTTGTAAGAATTTTTAGAATATTTTTAGAATTTGGAAAAATTTTAAATATTTAGGTTTAGTATAATTTTTATAATTTTGGTAACAGTTTTAATTTTTGATTTTGTTATAATTTTTGCAATATTTTTAGAATTTTTAAAAAAAGTTTTAATCTTTGATTTTGTAATAATTTTTGAAATATTTTTAGAATTTTGTTTGAAAAAGTTTGAATTTTTTATTTTATTTTATTTTTACAATTTTTTTGGAATTTTGAAAGAAAGATGAATTTGTGATTTTGAAATATTTTCTCGAAACGCTAAATGGAGAGGTTTTTGAGTAGTTTGCTGATTGTATAATCTTTTCACTAAACTATGTTAATTTATGATCTGTTATAATTTTCCGACAACGTATTGATGTTTCGTGTTAGTTTTGTAGTACATATCTAAACAGAGACAAAAAATACAAGTAGTTTAACAAAATGTTATGTTTGATATACTTCGCTACCCAAAACTAAAAACCATGTCCTCATAAAAGTTTTTTGCCGAAAACTATATCAAAATCTTTAACCCAGACCGAAGTCTTGATATTTCAGCCCCTCCATAATTTCCATGTCCAATAACATTTCATGTCAAAAAAATAATTAATTTCATTTTTTTTCCAAAAAATTGAGTAAAGAAAAATGAAAATCATTCTTATGACAAACTTGACAACATTTTTTTGGCAAACTTATAATGCAATAATCTAGTTTTTGGTCTCACATACAATCTCGGTCATCGAAATTTCTCCAAACTCAATGTTCCTATTCGTAATAACTTAAAATGGACGTTTTTTAAGCAAACAAAGTGCAAATTTGCTTGTTTTGACTCACTTGACGATTTTTTTGACACACTACCGGTACAGTTATCGAACACGTCGTCCATTTGGCTTTTACCATTGAGTCTATTTTTAACCAAACATTTTTTGAAATTCCTCTAGCGGTTTTCTAGATTTTGTCGGTTGTGACGGCCGCCCGGCCGGCAGACAGACATACATTGTTTTGCTTTTTTAGCATTAGTAGGTCCTAAAACGTCGAGAAATGCTAAAAAAAAAAAAGAGGGTAGGAATTTCTTTTTTGGCTCGAAAATGTAATACTTAGGTCTTTCATAGTAAAGTAAAATAAGCAAATCGACTCACACATTTATACTTACCTTTTAAATATTTAATACCATTACTTACGGTATTATCCCTGATAAGTCAGGAGCTGATTGTTGCTTATCTAATTTGAATGGTTTTATAAGTCACCAGCATGAATTTACTCTGGCATTAAATCACTTGACTATATAACTTTTGATACAGATATATGCGAGTAGCTGAACTATAATCCTCTACCATCCGCCAACAATTTGATTACTTTAATTTTAATTTTTTATGGTGTAAACATGCATCATGTAAATTTTCAAGCGGCATTTAATATTTTTAAGAATACGTTTGTTTACTAGTTTAAAAATCTCCACATCCACCCTTCACCTGCTACAACATCAGCTGACCGCCAGATTTATTGCAGTGGTTAATTATAATGCATAACAATCACTGTGCATTAAATGGCTTTTTCATTTGGAATGGTGCCTTTGAACCAATTATTATAGTCTACAATATAGATTGTGTTGTTGGTGGATCATATAGGCGTTTCGTTGATGATCAAACTATTAATTGTTTTATAAATTCTAACAAATACGATACGAATTTTTAGTTCATCTTCCCTTGAATGCAATCAGAAGAGATAAATAGTACGTTGACGTTTAAAGTACACTTATTTTGTTTGTTTTTCATTTTGAATTATTTGCATCAAACATTTTAAAATTTAAGTAGACAGTCGTTTATATAACTGGCTCCCCGTTTAGATTGAAGTGTTTACTACTACTGTGATACTACTAACACCAGCCATTAAGAGTTAATGGTAATATAAATCAAACAAATGCAGCTCTAGTGGTTTTGATAGAGCTGATTGTTTTTTTAGCTAAATTTAACCTGCAAAATGGAAGGCCATTGGTTATATTTTAAAAACGAAACGTAAACTCTAACTAATATTAGATTTAGAATATATTTGGAAGGATTAAATTGATAAATTACGGTTCCTTACACTATGACTGAAAGTAAGTTTTTTACAACAATAAACCGTGGTAGTTGTACCAATGGAGTGACATATATGCTGAAATATTGTCCTTTTTATTGTACGAGATTTAAAACAAGCTACCTTAACTTAAAAGCAAGAAACTTTGTCTTGTAACTATAAATAATCCTTGGTTAGCTAGAGGTACTCACACTTGCCACCTGTTTTTAATAAATTTTTGCTATGTAGGGAGTATATTTAAGTAACAATCAGACATTAAATACCGTTTTGTTAAATTTGAGTCGTTACCTTGGTAATAAAAAACTTAAATAAATTATTCGTTTAAGTAAAATTTAACTATTTATAACCAAAACATTAATATCTGTATCCCAAATAAAACTATATAGCTAGCTAATTTTCTATGTTTGTCCATTTATTATATTACCGTCCAATTTTTAATGACCCTTTATTATGGAGCAAATTTAGACAAAATAATAAAGGACACAAAACAAAATCAGTTTAAGTGGAAAATTACATTCATTAAATTTATTTAATCTGAAACATTTTCTTTTTTTTATCATTTTGGAGAAAAAAGTTCTATTAATGTTGCCGAGGACAAAAGCCTTTTTTGTCTACATTTGTTGGACATTTAAAGGTTAATCTGATTTTTTTAATTAGAAAATTTTATTTTCATTTCAAAACAACTTCAAGTATTAATTAACAGATTTTCAGGACAATGACTGTTAGAGTAAAATTAATTTGTATTTAGAATATAGAATTTATGTTGATTAGCATCGTTTGAAGATGGATCAAATTAAGGATGAAACAAATTTTGGTTAATTAAAACAGAATTGATTGAATAAAAAATTGTAATAAAGATTTTTCTAGAAACGAAAACATTGTAAGTTGATATTTAAAGTATTTGCAAGCAATTTTAAATATTTAATTATCAAACGAATTTATAGATCCCCAATGCTATATTTAACAAAAGGGAAAGTGTGACATTCTTCATTATCTTAGATCGTCTATTAATTGGTTGAGTTTAGTATATTTTTAACTAACGATTAATGTATACATTTAGAATAATTAGTAGGCAACCACGTGTGAAAACACACATGCTTATCAATATATGAAAAAAGTTCACTTTAACAACTGAGCGAGAATGATCATTCTACGCTGACCACTCTAAGCTGACCAGAATTTCTGTTTTCACCAACTAAAAGAAAAAACTTTGTTAAAACGAATTAAACCTGTGTATAATATTTATAAAATTCCAACCATTATTCAGTTATATATAGAAAATCTCTAAATCAGATATGAAACACCTGTCACAGTAAATACCAATGTTTTCAATAAAATAAACTTTTCATTCTTGAAATGATCTTAAAATATCCAATTTGTTAAAAAACCAAAAAAATTCAAACCAAACTTTTACAAACTATCCTAATTTCAAAACGATCAAATTCAGCCATTATTTACCCAAACGTTTTTTTCCTTCGAACATTCCAGTGTACACATGTGTATCTCCATCATCATAAAGAAAACGTAAAGTTCGATATCCATTCTTTGTAATGAAAGTCATTTCAAATCAATCTCCATTTACTTACTCCCTTATTATTTTTTAACTGTTTGAAAATTGAAAGAAAATAAACATAAACGTTTTAAATTCTTGAAGCTTTTCAACTTTTTCTTATTCTGTTCTTTTTTTATTATTCTTTCTTTGCTCTCTTATTTTCTAATTTTATTTCCGTTTCAAATTCAAGGTAACATTAAACAATGATAAAAAGAAAAACTGAACATGTTCATTCTACTCACGTCCATTTGAAATGTAAAATTTTTCAAAGAAAATACCAACTTTAGTTTTTTACGTATATGCCACTGCTCCATGTTGACATTCAAACACGGTTTTTTGTGTGCTACAAAGTATGAATTTTCGTTTTTTTTGTGTGCTAACGTAAAGGAAAGAAAATTAAATTGTTATTTTTCTTCGTTTTTTTTTGTTTGAAAATTATTTTCATTTATGTATAAGTTAATAAAGATAATAATAGGAAAATAATATTTGAAACACAAAGAAGGAATCACATCACACATTTCATGGATGTTTTCGATGTAAAGTTTTTAGACGATAACCGTATTAAGACTATGATGGCAGTTTATGTTTGCTGAGTAATTTTTTTGGTTCGTTTTTTTTTGTTTTAAAATTGAAAACACAGTAATAAATGTTTTTTGTAATAATAAAAATTATAATAAAAATTTATGGAATAATATTAAAAGAAATTTGTTGGTACTGATAAATTTTTATTGTATTTTTTTAATGGGTAAAAAAGGTTCTGGTTGTTGAGTTAATTGATCATCAGTTTTTTTAAGAAACGCAATCAGATTGTTGTTCTATGGTTATTTGGTGTGCTTAAACTTTAACATGTCAAATATTTCAAGGACCAACATTGAATTTAAACACATAATATTATATTCTTCTTCCATCATTATTTACTCCTGCAAGCAGATTAAGAAGATCGATAGCTTGAGTTCAACAAATTGCAATCGTTACAACATTATTAAAAATTAAAAAATTATAGCAAATAAATGAAATAAAACTCATATAATATGAAATCACCAAATAATAGAATATAATGTTTAAAAATTTTCTCATGTGGAAATAATAATCTGTATCAATGTTTACAGATATATTTCAATTTGTTTTGTGTTTCTTGGTAGTTGTACAATGTACAGGTACGTTTTATTGAAAATTCTGGAAAACTCATTGAAAAATAATCAAAAGCATATAAAACTGAATTACATTTATAAATATAAGAATACCAGAAACTCTTTTGTGCATTTTATACAATTATCTACAAAAAGTGATTAATATTTACAGTGCCATAGGCAAGCTGAAAGTTTTGATCACAAATGCATATTCAGTTAAACTCGTAGGGTATACGAAAGCTCGTTTGTTTTTGAACATTTGAAATATGTTTGAGTTTTCTTAAATAATCATGGAGGAGCATTTGCATCATTTAAAAAATTCAAATATCAATAGGCAACCGCACTTTTAGGTAGATTTCATATAAAAATCTACCTATTGCAATGGGCTTCATCTCGGAATTTCGGAAAAATTTTGGTGCCAAACAACTATGAATGATAAGCGGAGACGGAAAAACAAAAAAAAAGAATGTATATGTATATATATATATATATATATATATATATATATATATATATATATATATATATATATATATATATATATATATATATATATGTATATTTATATATATATTTATATATATATATATATATATATATATATATATATATATATATATATATATATATATATATATATATATATATATATATATATATATATATATATATATATATATATATATATATATATATAACGATATGAGCACTAACGGAATATACCGGCACTCTCACGATCGCATTTCTTGACCTACAACGAAGTTTTTTTCTGTATACGTTGCGGACAAGTTCGTGAACTGGCCATATCCGGGTACAGGTTAAGTGGCTAGAGCCAAAAAAGTCGAAAAATCTAGGGTGTTATAATTTCCGTTTGAATCATAACATTTTAATAAAATTTATCAATATTGAATATTTGAACATATTTCTATCATTTTTTTTCAAATGACAACCTTGGCTGCAGGTTCCAGAAAAATCAGCGGTTTTAAACTTTAAACTTTGTTGTCCTTGATTTGGCTGAAAATGGCCAATCTCACTTTTGAATATGTACGCATATGTTAACTAGAACATAAGTCTTTTCAAAATTTAAAAAAAAAATAGTTCCAGTCTAGAGGTTGAGACACCAGGGCTGTTAGAACAAAAACAAACGCAAACGGCCATGCCTTCCTCATTTTTGAGTTTATGTTATTTAAACTCATATTAACTTTTAGATAAACTTTTCAACTATAACCTCAGAAATTTTCAGCTTTCTAACCCAAGAGGTCTCAATGTAATTAGCTTTAAACCTAATGCATGCCATTCAATTACAACAACAACTTCCATAAAAATATAAAAATATCCCATAGAAAAAATATTAAAAAAATTTCTTTTGTTTTTTTTCTTTCAGTTTTTAGTTTTTTTCGCAAAGATTTAAAAAAAAATTCAAACAAAGCTGAGTCATTATTGTTTTAAATTAAGGAATATTTTCTTATATGCATATTGATTACACATTTACAAAAGTCTTCCTAAATTGTAGATATTTGAATTATTTGAGGTGTAAAAGTTGTTTGACAATTTTAGATTATAAATTATGTGTGGTGGTGTTGTAGGTGTGACGTTGTGAGAACTTTTATTTGCTTTTTGGTGGATTTAATATGTTATTAAAAGTAGTTCTAACCAAATTAAATAAAACTGTTCCGAAATCGCATTGATAAGTAGTTTCCGTTAATGTATTTAGTTTGGTTTGATAAATTTTTTGGATTATTCTGGACTTGGACTATTCTACTTAAATTTTTTATTTAAACTAATCTGACACATCCAATTCTATTTGTACACATAGCTGTCTGTTCCCGAAATCTACCTATTTCTAGCGGATATACGTGCCGCTAGGACTTTTTTAATACGAAATGGCAAATTAAGAGGTTGACCAAACAACTTGTAAAGCTTGTTTATTTGTGGAAAAATAATTTGTAAACATTAAACTTTTAATTTTGGAAAACTCAAATAATTCGAATCATTACACTTTGTTGGGGGAACTTGGTAAAATTGTTGCAATTATGAGCCGTGCTACAAAAACTTGAACTTGCAAACAAAGGGTAGCGTCATCAGTATCAGCGGTTATCAAAGCGATTAACAATAGGTGGTAGCTACATAGGTGGAAAAGTCGAAATTTGAACTTGATTATTTTTGATTTTATTGAAACTTGGCATAAAAATAGTACGGACGTAATAAAAAATACAACCTATACATTTTTTTTTAAATGTATAGTTTAAGCATAGGACGTACCCCAACATGGATGGAAAATGAAAATTCAGCAAATCCAAGGTAACTTTGAAATTAAATTCTTCAAGATCGACTATACCGATTTCATCCCACTTTTTTTTGTTTGAAAAATCTTTAAAATTAAATATCTCATGAACACATATTAACGCCCCTTTGTATACATGAGATAAATAATTTTTCGTTACAGTTGTTTACAAAAAATTAAAGTGGGTGGCGTAGTCAATATAGAAAGGCAATAAATATGTAGAAAATGTGCTAATCCTAAATCTAAATAAAGTAATAAGTATTAATGCTAAAAGTTTATTCAACTATTTTAAAGTATTATGAATTACTTATAATACAAAATGTAATGTAATACGTTCAATACGCTTACTGCGCCACCCACTTTTATTTTTTGTAAAAAACTGTAACGGAAAATAATTTATCTAACAAAACTTCTAGTTAAATAGTAATCTAGTCTGTACATCTAATTTTGCCATGTGTGTTAAATTGTTTAAAAAGATATTTAAATATTTATTTCCTTATTACAGTTTGAAAGCCAACATAGTTATCAATAAAAGATTTAACGTTTGAATACAACCTTTGTTTCTTTGGAACATCATGTTGTGTCAATGCAAAATTTATTTTTAGTTTTTAGTTCGTTTTCAATAAAAGTGTGTTTTTTTTTAATTTTTTTATTTTATAGTTTTTAGCCATATACATTTTTTGAGTCAGTTTTTTGAATTTTATTTTACCTAAAATTAAGCTTACCACTTCAATATGACAGTAAATATTTCTTAAGTAAAACCAGCAATTAAATCCCTAACCTAAAATTTAATCTTCTTTTAAAATTTAATAAATTCTTATAAAATATGCCTATTCGTTTTACTGCATAAACACAAACAAACGTTTGCTATAAATTAGCTTCACTAACCAGACATTTTCTAAAAACAAATGGCAGGTCTTATATCCACACAATTTACACAATTTTTACAAGGTAAAACAAATTTGTGCAATTTGTGGAAGGGTTATAAAAACCGAAGTTGTGCAAGCAAAACGTTAAATTAAATTTGACACATTTTACATGTACAAAAATTAAATAAATTTAAACTAATTTCAAACTAACTTACACAAAATATATCGAAATTGTTAAAAAAATTATATTAGCTCAGAATTATAAATAAATTAACAATATTTAGCACCAATTTTAATTTGTTTTTGTTTACATTACCTAAGAAACTTATTTATTTTGACACATCTTACGTCAAAATAAAGCTGCACAAATAATTTTTTTCTGCCACATGAAATATTTTTGGGTAATATGTGTTGCACAAATTACACAAATTGTGATTGGAAGAACAGCATTTGTGTACGCAACACTTGCCGCAATTAATATAAGAACAGCAATTTGTGTAAGGTTTGCAATTTGTGTGGATATAAGATCACTACCTTTGTTAGCATTTGTTGAAGTTTCGAAAATTTGCGATCTTTGGGATGGATTAAATTCTTTTTATACAAATATCAAAACTCTCATGCTTGATTTTTGACCCCATATGTAAAAAACAATGAACCTTCCATATGCTGAACCTCTAAATTTATTTTATATTGTTTATGGTTCACGGTTTTACTGTGCTAAAAAACAATCAGGCTTAGCATTATAAGGGTTTTGACAAATGCAATACAAGTTTTCTTTTAACTTGCTGCAGCGTATTCTATTAACTGATATAAAGATATAAATGACGATTATTACTCAAACGAACCGTGAATGATTAATGAAAGACTTTTTTTCCACAAAAACATGACAGTTGTGATCAGCTGATTTGTATAACGAAAATTTTCAATAATTGTTATTTCTTTCAAATCAAGATTGTTTTGTGTTGTTTTTATGTTGTTTTTACAATAGTTGCTTTATTATCATTTTAGCAATAAAATTTAATAATTGATTTCCAATTATCATTGCTGTATGTAATCTGTCAAATACATACACCATAATAACGATTTAAAGTTTAGGATCAAAGGTTTATAAGCTTTGAAATTAAAACGAAATGTCATAATTTGATTTTTTTTATATTCATTACACTATGCGACAAATGGTAGAGGTCAGTGATCCGCTGGGGTTCTGACTATCGGGAAAAGTTATATCGGTCAAAAAAAAGTCATACGTGTCTCGGCGTTTCGCTGAGTCACGTCTAGGAATCGAGATATATCGATTTGAAGTTAGTAAGTATCATATAGGGGAAATTGTCAAGTTTGGGGTCTTTTTTTGACATTACTCGAGAACGACTAGTCCGATTTTACTGAAATAAATTTAGAAAAATTAAGAATTACAATTTCTTTAATCTACTGTTATACTATTTCTTTACACAATCAACAGTTTCGCAGTTATAAATAAATTTATGAAGAAAATAAGTAATTTTTTGCGTAAAAAAAGTGGGAAAAAGTATCAAGTCTTATTACTTTGACGTAAAATCACATAGTCTGTGCACAAAATGAGACATGGATCATGAACATCGATGAACGCGTTTCGCTTTTATTCACAATTAAGTAAAGGTATCTCATTTTGACAAGAATATTGATTTTTCATAGAACTTTTTTTTTAATATTTTTACTGGATTAAACTCCAAAATGGATTGTTTTAAATGTATTTGGACATGTGTCTATGTGTATTGATTTTGTTTTTTTTACTTTTTTATTTTTTATTTACTATCTTTTATTTAGTTTTATTTTTTTATTTATTTATTTTATATTATTATTTTATTTAATTATTTTTATTATAGTTTTATTCATATTTTTACATTTTTATTATATTTTATTATATTATTACTATTATTTATTATTATTATTATTTATTATTATTAATATTTATTATTATTACTTATTATTATTCATTACTATTATAATTAATATTTATTATTATTATTTATTATTTATCATTATTATTTGGTTTTTATTATTATTATTTATTATTCTTATTTATTACTTATATATTATTTATTTATCATTTATTTATTATTTATTTATTATTTATTTATTATTTATTTATTATTAATTTATTATTTATTTATTATTTATTTATTATTTATTTATTATTTATTTATTATTTATTTATTATTTATTTATTATTTATTTATTATTTATTTATTATTTATTTATTATTTATTTATTATTTATTTATTATTTATTTATTATTTATTTATTATTTATTTATTATTTATTTATTATTTATTTATTATTTATTTATTATTTATTTATTATTTATTTATTATTTATTTATTATTTATTTATTATTTATTAATTATTTATTTATTATTTATTTATTATTTATTTATTATTTATTATTTATTATTTATTTATTATTTATATATTATTTATTTATTATTTATTTATTATTTATTTATTATTTATTTATTATTTATTTATTATTTATTTATTATTTATTTATTATTTATTTATTATTTATTTATTATTTATTTATTATTTATTTATTATTTATTTATTATTTATTTATTATTTATTTATTATTTATTTATTATTTATTTATTATTTATTTATTATTTATTTATTATTTATTTATTATTTATTTATTATTTATTTATTATTTATTTATTATTTATTTATTATTTATTTATTATTTATTTATTATTTATTTATTATTTATTTATTATTTATTTATTATTTATTTATTATTTATTTATTATTTATTTATTATTTATTTATTATTTATTTATTATTTATTTATTATTTATTTATTATTTATTTATTATTTATTTATTATTTATTTATTATTTATTTATTATTTATTTATTATTTATTTATTATTTATTTATTATTTATTTATTATTTATTTATTATTTATTTATTATTTATTTATTATTTATTTATTATTTATTATTTATTTATTATTTATATATTATTTATTTATTATTTATTTATTATTTATTTATTATTTATTTATTATTTATTTATTATTTATTTATTATATTTTTTGTGTTTAATTTTTTTCTATTTTTATTATATTTTTATAATATAATAAAATAAATATAGTAAAAATATAATTTTTATTATTTTGTCATTTTATTTTATTGTTTTTATTTTTATTTTTATTATATATATTATTTTTTATTTATTTTATTTTTTATTTTTTTATTTTTTCGTTACTTTTTCAGTATGGTATATCAGTAGATTAAAGGAATTGTAATTCCTAATTTCTAAATTTGTTTGAGCAAAACCGGACAAGTCGTTCTCGAGTTAAAAGACTCCCAATCGTGACAATTTTCCCTATATGATACTTACTAACTTCAAATCGATATATCTCGATTCCTAGACGTGACCCAGTGAAACGCCGGGACACGTATGACTTTTTTTTTGACCGATATACATTTTCCCGGTAGTCAGAACCCCAGCGGATTTGGACTGTCGCACAGTGATTTATAATGTAAGGCCTTTTATCCATATAAAAATGACACAAACATGTTTATCTATGATAATAATGATATTCACAGTATAAAATGGGTCAACCAGGTTATGAGGATTTCAGTGCAATTGTTAAAGGTCTTTTAGAGTGATGAAAAATTTGAATTTTTTTTCTTCAATTTTATAAAGTGATTTGCTTTAAAACTTTTAGAAATACGACTGCTCAACAGTCAGTACGACTGCTTCAACAAACTTCAATAAACTTTAAATTTAGGATCAATCACATAATGGGAAGTGGATCACAAAAGAGTAACCATCACAACTGTCAAAAGTCAAGTTAAATAAAAGTGTGTAGAAAACCTTTTCTCAAAAACAAGAAATAACGCTTGTCTGTAGTTTTTGTATGTTTCGCGTAACCAATAAATCTCTAAAATATACAGAAAAAGGAAATAAAAAGGTGCTTTTGGAAATCTCCATGTTTTAAAAATTAAATTTTGTTTCCAAAAATATAAATTCGTCTAATTAGTATCTTCTGAACAAAAACAAAATTATTAAATAGACCAACTCGTTCGAACACAATTTAACTTTAATCTTAACATGTCACTAAATTTCTTAACAAATTTTGAGTTATCATGTAAAAGGACAATTTTTTTTTATGTATTAACGATTACCGAAGTTTCAACTTTCAAGAAGCTCAGAAAAATTCGGGCTCAAATTTTTTATTTTCGGTGTCTTGATTCGTTTTTCCTCAATCAACATTTTTGTTGGCTTGGTAATTATATGTCGATATCTCTTGATGGTTCAAATGAAATGTAGTTTTAGTACAGCGAATATTCTTTAATGTTATATTTTATAGAAAACATTTTGTAATTAAAAAAACATGTTGGGTCATAAAAATTGGCATTATGCAATAAACAAATACGAAATTCATGAAATTCTCAACGCTGCAGACGATTTCAAATTACATATTGTGTTTTCAACAACATACATTCGAAATGGTAAGTTTATGAAAACAGAAATAGTAGATTGTATATTACTAGTGCGAATGCGTTTTCCAAACAAGAATTAGTTACTCACACGCTAGTGTTGCAATTACTTGCGTTAGGAAAACGCATTCGCACTGTAATACACACTAGTTTTTGTAACAAATTCATACAATATATTTAAATAATTAAAGTGCGCCATCTTCGTTGTAATAGTTTTAAATTATTGTAGTTCGCTGCTAAATTGTACTTGTGGCGAACATCTAAATTAAAATTTTGAAAATTTAAATTTAGTATGCGATGTTTTTTTTTTATTTTAGATTAAGAAATAAACAAAATAATTTTCAGTTCTAATTTTACTGTTTTTTAAAAAAGAGCTTTTTGGATTTTACTTCCATCTTAGAAGTTCCAATTATATTAACAATATAATTAAAAAATTGCTAAATATTATTTAATATATCTATATTGTTTAATTTTCAATTTGATTTAAACAAAAGTTCAATGTAGTTTTAATTTGTCTTAATAAGTTTATTTACGGATTAAGCTTAGTTGTGTATATAAATAATTAATTTATTGTATTGTTTTTAATCTTCAACAATTTTTACTGTTGCGAATTTGATTATAAATATTTATAAAAAAGGCTTTTGATTATTGAAATTATTGATGTTTTGGAATTTATGTAATGGATGATATTCAGTTTGTTTTATGGAAGTAAGAATATAACACAAACTGAGAATAATAATTAAACACTATCAAATTAAATCGAAAGATATATTATATAGATTTATAAGCAAAAATGACTAGCTTTGGGAATGCTGTAAATTTAATTAACTAAAATAGGACAGATAGCGAGAACAACTAGCTATAGTTGGAAGTATATTTTGTGGATCAAAGCTACAGACTGGATACAAATAAAGAGTATTTTTAAATACAAAATCTTGAATTATATAGCGAGAATTTTTGTTTTCAAGCTATAAATTGGTGACCCCGATATGATAGAACAGAGTCAACATCAAGTAAAAATTTAATTTACTAATTTTACTATTAAAATTATTAAATAATATTATTAATAATTTATTTTTTTTTCTCTTTAATTTAATATTCATAAGTTTAAAGTAATTGATTAATATCACATTTTAAAAAATATTGTTTAAATAATTTTTTTTATTTCACAGATTTTGTAAGTAATTAAGGATTTTTTAATTTGTTTGAGGGTGTTGTTGGTCGCAGCATTCGAATTAGCTATCGCGACACATCACGCCACAACACTTCTTTTTATCTAGTTGCCATAGCTTTTAAGTTGAGGAAAATCGGTTGCAAGTTCCTTTAACATCGGCCATGAATAATTCTGACGACGCTGTCGCTCCAAGAAAATATTCCTTAACGGAAGAAGAGCTCATAACTCTAGCGAATGAACGTGCTAGAGCCTTTATGGCCAAAGTTAATGAAGCTCAAGGAACATCTGCAACCTATGTTGAAAGACCTCAAAATGATTTCCAGCCTTGTTCCTTGGAACCCAAATTTCAAGAGGCAATTGAAATTAATCCTATTTCAATTAAAGTTTCTCCTTTCTGGAAAGACCAACCTGGTTTACATTTTTGGTTTGAACACCTGGTTTACAGTTTTGGAAGAGCAATTCTGCATTTCAAAAATTAAATCCGCAAAATGCCAAATACGGTCATGTTCTAGGCATCATAACACCAGATATTTCTTCCCTTATCTGGGATGTTTTTAATGCACCTAAGGGGCAAATCCGTACGACCAGGTGAAATACGGCCTTTTTCATCGTCTCACCTCTAGCACAACAGATCGTATTAGAAATGTGCTTAGAGGAATGGATCTCGGCGATCGTAAGCCCTCACAACTTCTCAGGGAAATGTCCCGTGGAGCGCAAAACGCTTTTTCTGAGGATGTGCTCAAATTGCTCTGGGAAGAAAAACTTCCTGCCTCTGTGCGCACAGCACTCGCTGTGGCTAATCTCGATCCAACTACGATCGCCAAATTGGCTGATCGCGTCTACGCTGCTCATGTAGGAAATTCTATTATGGCAGTTACCTCTAATTCAAACAATTATCCTAATGAGATATCTTCTTTGACTGCGAAGTTCAACGAACTCCAGTCCACTCTCCTCAACGCTTTCTCGTCTAACAGCTTTAACAAAACTAAAAGTAGGTCCAAGGACCGAAGCTACCGTCGCGATCATACACCTAGCCGATTCCACTATCGCCCAATTTCTAGATCTAGGGTACAAATCTTTGATGGTGAATGTTACTACCACAAATTCTAGCAAAATGCTAAACGCTGCGACCTGAAGTGCAAGCACTTTAAACCTAATAGCCAAAGTTCTTTTTTTCAGTCAAAATTTTCAAAAAACTAAATGGCTCGTCACAAGTGGCGGCATTTAATAACAGCCAAACTCAGCTCCGTCTTCTTGCTTATGACCGAATTTCAAGAAAGTCCTTTCTAGTCGTTACTGGGGCCGAAATGTCTGTTCTTCCAGCTACTGTGGAAGAAAAACTCTCTAAATTATCTGATTTCCCACTCTATGCAGCGAACAACACAAAAGTCAGAATATTTGGTACACGATCCCCCGAATTAAATATTGGTCTCAGACGATCGTTCTGTCAGACCTTTACTATCGCGGACGTTACCATGCCAATACTAAGCGCTGATTTTTGAAATAAGTGTGGTCTCTTAGTGAATATTGAAAGCCGACGACTTGTCGATCCACTTACCAACTTTTTCGCTATCGCTGAAATCTCCACTGCTCCAGTTCCCACTTTAACAACAATCGACAATTCTGTTGATCCTGCTGTCGACAATATTCTAAGGAACTACAAAAATTTAACTTCTGCAAGTGATCTTGCTTTACTGGTCAAACATAACGTTACTCCCATTTTTTCTAAGTACCGTAGACTAGCTCTAGGCAAATTGGCAATAGCCAAGACCGAATTCAACACCATTCTGGCTCAAGGTATTTGTCGACCTTCTAACAGCCCATGGTCATCCCCTCTCCACCTCGTCAAAAAGAAGAACGGCGAGTGGATACCCTGTGGTGATTACCGTGCTCTGAATAATGTGACAACTCCTGATAAATATGGTAGTCCTCATATTCAGGATTTTACTCATCAATTATGTACATGAATGCAAAATTTTCTCAACTATTGATCTCGTCCGTACTTATCATCAAATTCCTGTTGATGAAATTGATGTCCAAAACGGTATTGAACTACTCACCAGTCAACAAAACTTTAATTAGAACAACTCACTATCACTTATCTCAATGTCTGTATTGCTATCTTGCTGGAATAATGAAGTTGTGATATCAGGGATGCGACTTTTAATGGTAAAGTCAATGCGTTTACATATTCAATTTTTTCTAGGACCACAAGAAGTTTCCTAAGAAGAAAACCGACTAACACACAACACCGTATTGCACAACATGTATTGTGGTGCAGTTAAGTTCCGATTCCAGTTCTTAAAGAAAAACAAAATTCATTATTATTCAAACATAGAAAAAATACTTTTAAGCAATTTCACGGTGACTGGAACAACATTTGTCCTGACAACAGAATAAGGTTGGGGTTCAATTCACCATATTCACTGTTGAAACAACCTCATATTGATTGGAAATATAGCATTTTTTACAGCGCAGAAATAAAACGTTGCACAAAATACATCCAGACATACTGAATTTGTGCTTTATACTTGTTATGCCGCAATCTGACGTGAGTTAGGACCAGTAGTGTTTATAAGAGAATCTACACCCCCACTCCAGAACGACTTCAGGTTCTGTACTGGTGAATTGGAGGAAATGTATGCTTTGGTGGTGAGGTTCCATAACTAACGAACAGTCTAGATATATTTCTCTCCGATCGCCACACTGTTCTATTTTTCTCCCTAATAATATGATAAACTATATTTTTTTCATTTTCGTTAATATTCTCTGATACGATCTGATATTGAAATTATTTTAAATTGTAATAGCAGTAGTTATCAATCTTGTTCGTCTAAATTAATAACGATTTATTGTCATTTCATTTTTTTTGTTTATGATTTTAATAACTGAAACAAAAACCAACCCATTACATCTGGTTGATCCTTTCTATTTATAATTGACGATTATGGTCTGAAATGGAATGTGGTCCTGAACAAGTTTTCGTATCGCAATTTCTAACATGATGAATATGGTTTGTCTCCAACTTTGAAAACGGAAAATGATAGTAATAGAGAGAAATGTACAAATGTTTGATCAATCATCTCGCTTACACACTTTTCGATTAAAACTTATTTATAGAATATTTTCACAGATTTTTAGTTAGTTCGTCTCTGATATTAAAATCGATGAAATCAAATCGTACGAATTTTTCTCAGAAACAAATTAAAAATTTCGGGATTGTAAACTTCAGAAAGTTAGTTTTTTTCATTTTAAGTTTGCTTTTGATATTTTATAAAATTAAAAAATGGATATCACCGAGTCCGTGATATAGTTCGGTAAGTCATAATATAATTTGTTTGAAGAAAATAATAAATTCAAAATGGTGTTCTCAAACGCAATCAAAATAAAATAAAGAAAAGAAAAGGATTAAAGTTTTTTTTTGTTTGAATTGATTGGGAATAAGTGAAAGTTTTCTTTACTGGTCTTCAACCGGCAAAAATAATAAAAATAGAAATAATAAAATGAAACCATGTTGTTTCGTCAAACTGATGACAAAAATACAAAAAAAATAAATGAAATAATAATTATAAAAAAAGAATATATATATGTGTTGTGCATGTTACCAAAATTACGATAGTTAATTTTACATTTAAATAACAAGGTTGATCCCTGTATTATTTTTTTTCTAATAAAACTAAAATTGTGAGAAAGGGAGTTATTCTTGTTATTCTTAAAAAATACAAATATATATAAGTTTAAATAAAAAAAAATGACATTTCTTGATTAAAGTGTATTGTCCATATAGTGCAAACGACAAGTTAAATTGGAATACGCCTGAAGATACCTCGAATCTCTGTGTTACGGGGATCGCTATTTCTAAAAAGAAAGCGAGAAATACAAAAAAATTAAAAACCGTGATAAAATTGATGGTTGTAGGAGTGGTTGGTTAAACGGCAGAAAAAAAACGTCTCGGTATTGGAAAGGGATACCAACGAGAATTGAATGTAGTGAAGGGTGCACAATTTTCGTGCGCTGGAGTGATTATCATTATCGAAATAGGATACTGACAAAATATTAGCGTTCTGCTGTAGACTAAACGACAAGCCAAGAGGAAATTACTACTATCATCACTTAGGCTAAGTACATTTTAATTTATATTTTCCATTATGTATTGCTTTTTATATATCTTTTTGAATTATATTAGGACCAAAATGGTCTTCTAAAACACTTTTCATTAGAGAGTTTTCGCGGGTAAAGCCCATATTGATATTGGTTCTGAAAAAAACATACTTTTTAGATACCCTTGGATTAACGGCACATAGTTCCGTTATATACTTCTTAAAACTGCATTTTATAATCGACAACAATATAAGTATGTTCAACATTTTTATTATTATTTTGGCCTTAGTTTCTAAAACCAGTCAAACCAGTAGTATAGATTAAATGAAAATTAGGAAAAAATTTGATGGAAGAGGAAATCTGAGAGATGAAACCTCACCAGTTTTGGTATCAGTGCTTTCGCAAACTCACAGAGCCTGAATAGTTAAATAAGTTTTGCGAATGAAAGATGAACATAACATTATAGCTCAATTTTCACTAGCTGTGAATAAGCTTTTAAAAATTAAGAAATTATTATTCCAGAAATCAATTTTTTATTAGTGGTTTACGCTCTATTAAACGTAACCATGAGAGTTAATAGTACGATGAATAGAGTAAACAATTTAAAAACAAAATTTCGGTTTACCACAATGTTGTTTTGATTCATAGAGAAATTTAGTTGAATAGTATATGAAAATCAAACTCCAAACAAATGGAGAACTTAAAAGTTATTCCGAACAAAATTTACCTCTACCTCCAACATAACACATTCGTATCTAGAAAAGTTTTTAATTTATATTTATTTTCATTTTTTTATTTTATTGTTGTTTTGTTTATTTTTTCATATTTTTAATTTTTCTTCATTTTTGCATTTGTTGTGTAATGAAAGAAAATTCCATGCAGTTTAATTTTTCCATTTCATATTGTGAACACATTTAACAATGGTCAACACATTTCATGACACAAAATGAAATTAATTTTGTGCTAGTTTTATATTTTTATAGTTTGTTTCTTCTCTTTTCTATTTTTTTTAAAGTTAACAAAAACTTGTTGTTATTCTCAATAGATTTCCAATAAAGAAATAGTTATTTGTTTAACTAGGCAGCAAAGTAGTAGATTGACTTCCGCGGCTGATAGTTCATAGCCGAGCGAGCGAGGCTAGGAATTCAGTCAAGGCAGTCAATCTACCTTGCTGCCGAGTTGAACATATAATTTTTTCTCCGATTAATTACAATGATATGTAATTTAATAATTATTACTTTAAAAATAAAGCAAAATTTTAAAAATGAGAAAAAAAATCGATTAAAAAAATTTTGTTTTTCAATCGCAATATCTGTTTATTTCTATGAAGTCTAATTATTTTGCTGCCTAGGCAGCAAAGTACTTGCTTTGCTGCCTAGGCAGGAAAAGTGCCACTTTGCTGACTGAAATAAGTCTGCAAAATTTATATTTGCTGTCTATCGGAGAAAATATTATTTTCTCGACAGATTTTTTATATTCGTTAGAACTATTTGGAAAAAACTTATAAATAAATGTAATTTTTGAAGTAGTTTACTTTTTCGGCCAAATTGATTTTAAATTACATGTAGTACTAACAACATTTTCACATACTTCACCCCCAAATTGTCTAAATTTGCATAGAAATCTTTAATTATTTTTGCTTTTATGCCATTCTACCTGTTTTCATTTATTTTAGTAAGTAGAACACACACAATCAATAAAAGCAAAACCTTACCCATAAAACCAACAAAACAAATTCTAAAAAAAACATTTTCCAAAAGTTAAACACCCTCTAGTTAAATATACAAGAAAAAATTAGACCCAAAATTAAATATTGAAAATGAAATTAATTTGATAATTATTTTGTAAGATAAACAAAACATTAATTTTACCTTTAGATTAATTTTTTGAATTTGCTTTTTTTTGTTATAACGATAATAAAAATTTTTTACGTTAGATAAATTATCTAGCTAAGGAAAAAACTGAAAAATCGGAGATGGAAATAAAATTCAAAAAAGTTAAGTAGATAAATTGTATACTGGCTGGCTTATAAGCGAGCAATATAATAGAAAACGAGTTATTTGCTACAAATTAAAAGTTGATATCCCCCTAGCACTTTTTCGTTGTTATGTTGTAAGCTTAAAAAGTTATAGTATTTGTTTTAAGCAGCGTATGAACCACCCTTTTTTATATGAAAATACAATTGCACATAACAATTTTTCTTGAGAATTTAATTAAAATTTAATTTTATATTTGATAATAAAATTTTATAAAAAATTGTTTATATTCTTAAATGGAAAACGTGTTTTCATTACCATTAAAATGGTCAATTTTCGGTTTATTTTTTAAACAGACACGTTCAAATGTTGTCTAGATATGAATTTGGGTCTGTATTAGGGTTTCTAATCCGGATATCCGGATATCGAATTATCCGGATTATTCGACCATATTTTGACTATTCGATTATCCGGATACTTTTTTGCAACTATCCGGATATTAAAAAACCCTTTATTTTGTAAAAAAATAATCAAATTGCGTTGAAAAGTTCAAATAACTATTAACTTGCGTTGCAAAGTTTGTTAGTGCAGTGAAGTGACTACAAGGTTTAAAAATTTATTTACAACATTAATGTTTTGAAAACTGTAATCATTGAATATTTTATGAAACACTTCGTGAATCTGCAGTGTAAAGATATTTTACTAATATTTATTTAATGCTATATTAATTTTAAAAAACTAATGTTTTATAAACTTGTGGCCCTGTCAATAAAATCTGAAGTGTTGGCTATTTTTTTTTAAGTTTATGAGAGCTGTACTTCTAAATTATGACTCTTAGGAAATCACTAATGAAATTACTATTGAAAGTGAAGATGAAGAAAGTCTAAGTAGTGAAGTTTGTATAAGAAATCGCAACTGCAGAAAGCACTTGAAAATACTATTGCTTTAATTACTCATGTTGAGAAGCAGAATGAAGGAAGCTGCATATTGCTGGAAAAAGATTTCATTTATTTAAATAATTATAAAAAACGGAGGGCAATTTAAATATTCTATACTGCGTATTATTACCAATAAAACCTACATCAACTGCAACGGAGCGGGTATTTTCAATTGCTGGTCTTACCAGGACAAAAATTAGAACTCGATTCAATATCGAGACATTGTAATTATTAATTAATTAATGCAATAATTTTTCTAAAATATGCATTTTTATAAATGCATCAATAACTTCGTTAATTTAATTAAATTTATCAATAATTTTATTTTATTATTATTATTATTTATGATTTGTTACTATTTTTGTTATTTTGTGACTATATATAAAATTAATTAATATAGATACACGAAAAATATACATAAATGATTTAAATACCGCAAAATAAAAAAAAATGTTTTATTTATTGTTTAATTATCCGGATATCCGGATAATTTATTGTTTATGTATTCGATATCCGGATAATCAAATAGGTCGGATATTTAGAAACCCTAGTCTGTATATACAGGGCAGTCAGCAGGGTATTTTTTCAGTAGGCAGAAGATTCAGAATTACATTTCGATTTTTAGTATTAAGCTTTCTGATTACGAAAAGTGAATTTCGAGAAAGATTTTTTGATTTCAGTTGTTTTTTATCTGGTTTTTTTATTGGTTTTTAGTTTTTCTGTTAATTTTTTTAGTTCAATTCATATTTTATTTCAAATACACATGTATTTAATTGCAATTTTTTCGATTCTTAGAAGTTTTTTTTCTTATTATTATTGTGTTGTATTTTTTAGTTTAAAAATTTTTTTTCAGTTTTTTTATTTTTCTGTTAAATGTTTTTATTCAATTTATTTTTTCTTATTTCAAATATTAAATAAAGCTGATAATAAAAAGTTTAATAAAAGAAGTTCTAATACTTCAATTATTTTCTTCAAATAAACAATATATTATCAATGTCAACCATACTTCAACTGCCTATCTTTTCAGTTTATAGAAATATACTGTAGCTGCACTTGTGTGTAGCATATTTTTTCCTTTGTAAAATACATTTGACACTTCTGGGAAAAAATTATTGAAGTACTAATTCTATCTTAGAGAATCTTTATTGAAAAAATCTCATTTTTTTTATTCAAAATACTCCAATTACTCAAAGCTCAAAAGCTCATTATAATACTCAAAAAAACTCTTTAGCACACAAATATGATTTAAGTAAAATTTATCTAGCATAATAGAAAATCATGATGCAAGGACGTAAAGCTAAAGATTTTAATGTCTAAAGTCCTTAATATTGGCTGGCGCCTCGGTTTGCAAACTCCACATACGTCCAAAATAGCTTACGTCCATGCGTCATATACTATTTTTTATAGCTGCAAGCCAAATTGTAGAGAGTTGGACTATTAAAAATAACGTACGAAATCATGCCTTGGGAATCTTTCATTTGCACTAATTTTCAACAAACAAAACTCTATCGACAGTAATTCACAAACAAAATTAGATAAATTTAATCAAATAAAGAAAGCTTACATTATAAATTGTATATGATGATCCATTTCTAACTAAAAATAAATTGTTTGCATCTCGTTATTAGTTCGATATATGCAACACAAGCAGATGATCTTCATCTTCTTCTATTCTATATACGTAGTTTTTTCAAACTTTCCAACTCACAACTATCAGCCATTGTTCCTTTACAAAACATTTTATTTCCCTTAGCTTGATGTGAGGTAGCTAATGACAAATGAAATTTGTCACTCCATTGGATATAACCACGAATTTATATCCAGTATTACATCCATATAAAGAAGAGTTAAAATTACATAGTAATCCACTAACAACATCAAACTTTTGATCTTTCGAATCAGTATCATAATAAAAGTATCCTCAAATACTTCTTTGTACATATATGTTTTGCGTTGAAATAAATTTATTGCTTTGAAATAGTGATGACGTTGCTAAATTTGTATGTGCTAATTTACAAATTGAGCTAAATATGTTAGTTTTATACAACTTCTCGTTTACTTTTATGCGAAGAACCTTAGACGAGTTATATTCACCTTTTCGAACACAATTTTGGGCTTATAATCTTTCGATGCACTTTCACAAAACATAATAAAAGGTAATGAAAACATAACATTGTTAGAATAAAAACACCAATTTTAAAAAATAAAATAATTTAACAAATTTAATTTAAACAATTTCGTTAAAAAATATTTACTTGTGCCACAATAACACTGCACTATTTGATCAAAATTTACCTAATTATTTATTGATTGGAACTCATGTATTGCCCTGACCAAACAAAATGATCAAGTTTAAAAAATGCAAAATTCTTCAGTATTTTTTTTTCTTTTCTATTATCCCTTCCATCGTATACAAATTATAAATTTCTCATTTCAAATCTCCATTTCCATATCATCTCAATAAATGATTCTATTCAAACGAGAAACTATTCCCCTGCAAAAACAAAATTGCACAACTGTATATAACATTATGACTAAGCTTTACATAACAAAAAAAATATACATAATTTATGTAGACAACAAAAAAATCTACATCTACAATATTATTAATTGTCATTGTGACGTGATTATCACAAAAAAACACTGAGAACAAAATGCTAAAATATTATTATTTTGGGTTTGTTTCAGTTTAATAGGCCAAAATTGAAATAAATTGGCAAATTATTAGCACATTTCTTTATATATGAATATTCTTACTTTTAAAGAAATATTCGAAATAGTCAGTCGTCACAAAATATTTAAGAAAAATGTTTAATCTAAATCAAAATGGAAAATGTCCATAAACTTTAAATAAGAATATTTTGAGCAATTAGCCATTGGCCAAAATATATGTTATTTTTTTCAAACAAATTGTATAACTATGACCACAAACTAAAGTAATAAAGTAACACTTTACTATGTAGGCGAATAAAAAATAAATTGTAAGAAAAACCTTATGAACACAATCAAAAAATATGGAAGGGCTGAAATCTCACAGCTCTGAGATATCAGACTTCAGTCTGGGCAAAGGATTTTGATATAGTTTTCGGCAAAAAACTTTTATGAGGACATGGTTTTTAGCTTTGAGTTCGATAACTCTTTGTTAAAGTATAAGTATTTTTTGATCTCTGTTTAGAAATTTATTACAAAACTAACGCAAAACATCAATACGTTGCCGGAAAATTATAACAGAATTTAAATTAACATAATTTAGTGAAAAGATGATACACCTAGCAAACTACTCAAAAACCTCTTCATTTAGCGTTTAGAGAAAATATTACTAAAACACAAATTCATATTTCTTTCAAAATTCCAAAAATATTGTAAAAATTAAATAAAACTCAAACTTTTTTCAAAGTTCTAAAAATATTCCAAAAATTATTACAAAATCAAAGATCAAATTTTTTTCGAAAATTTTAAAAATATTGCAAAAATTATAACAAAATCAAAAATTGAATCTTTTTTCAAAATTCCAAAAATATTCCAAAAATTATAATAAAATCAATATATTTAAACTTTTTCTAAATTCCAATGATATTCCAAAAATTCTTAAAAATTCAAACCTTTACCAAAATTCTAAAAATATAGCAAAAGTTATTACAAAATCAAATATACAAACATTTTTCAAAACTCCAAAAATATTTCAAAAACTATAACAAATTCAAAAATTTTCATGTCCAATTTCATTTTAAATTACATTTACGTCATAAAAACAGCTACATTTTTTTCCCAAAAAATTGGCTAAAAAAATATATGAAATCATTTTTTGATACACTTGATATTATTTTTTTGACAAATTTATAATGCCATAATTCTCAAAAATAAGAATAAAATTTCATTTCAAACAAATAATTAATTTTGTTGAAGTGGTTAATGATACTTTTAGTGTGTCTTGTTTTATTTTATAACTTTAGCAATAAAAAATTCACATTTGATAAAATATACACTGTTTTATTTTTATTACAATTTATCGAAAAACAAGTTTTGAGTTTAATTAATTACAATAGATATTTGCTTTATTACAGCCAGAATTCAAGTGATTTTTTAAATTACAAATTGTTGATAAGAAAAAAATTATATTTTATATTTAGATTTTCAGGGCTGACCATTATGGTTTTCTTATATTAATTCTTTTGCTATAATAATTAAAATAGACCCAAAAATAGTTCGAACATCCTCCGCCCATAAGAAATATAATTTCTTATTTTAGCTGTTATAGTTAAATGTGAAATTAAATTTTAAAGCAAAAATTAATATAATAACAAAAGTTAACTGAATAAAGTTTTACATAAGTTAAAAACTAATTACGTTATAAGCAAAATTTTTAAGTAAATAGCAATAAAGTTTGGTAAGTGTAAATTAACATTTCTAATTAACTGGAAGTTTACATAATTTGACAATAGGACGTATAACTTCTGATCTCGATGTCTTGATTGTAGCCACTGTAACAAGATTATCTTTTCCTAGATGTGTAGCAATTATTCGACCAAGAATCCATTTGTTTGGTGGAATATTTTCTTCCTTGATGCACACGATATCGTTAACTTGAATGTTGTCATATTGAGTTTGCCATTTGTTGCGCTGATTCAAAGTATTCAAGTAATCTCGTGACCATGACTTCCAAAACCCTTGGATTCGTTTTTGGATGTTTTGCCACCTTGATAATCGAGACTCCTTGATGTCTAATGATGGTTCAGGAATTGAGCATAGAGATTCTCCCACAAGGAAATGTGCAGGCGTAAGTACATCAATATTACTGCTGTCATTTGGTGATATAGGACTTAACGGTCGTGAATTTAGGACAGCCTCTATCTGCGTCAATAACGTAGCCATTTCTTCAAACGTCATGGATGTGTTTATAGTATTCCTTTTCAGGTGAAATTTTACTGATTTAACTGTAGCTTCCCAAACGCCACCGTGATGGGCCCCACTTGGAGGATTAAAATGAAAATTAATATTATTCTGCAAATAGAAATTGGATAGGTTAGAATTGGATATCTGGAGAATTAATTGTTTGTGAAGACTGGTTAATTCTTTGTTGGCTCCAACGAAATTCGTGCCATTGTCACACCAAATCTCTTGAGGAACACCTCTTCGTGATGCGAAACGACGTAATGCAGCAATGAAGGCCTCTGATGTCAGATCACTCACTAATTCAAGATGAACGGCTTTGACTGCTAAGCAAACAAATATTGCTATGTAGCCTTTTGTACTTGGAGCGTTCCTTCTTTTGCTATTTCGAATTTGAATGGGTCCAGCATAATCAATTCCAACCTTATTGAATGGTCTTGATTTTGTGACGCGACAAGTTGGCAAAGTTCCCATCAGCTGTTTTGAAGTTGCTGCTTGATTTCTTACACAAATAACACAGTTACGTATAACTCGTTTTACTTCATGTTTTATGCCAAGTATCCAATATCTTTGCCGAATAATGTTTGTAAGCAAAGATGGTCCTGCATGCAAATTTCTAATATGCTCTTGGAGGATCAGCAATTTGTTAAAAATATGACCTTTTGGAAGAATAACTGGATGTTTTATTTCAAAAGGTGACGACATATTTTCTAGACGACCACCAACACGTAATAGACCATCTGCATCAATAAATGGTGTTAATGATATCAATTTATGTTTTTTGCTTAATTGATCCTTTTTTTGTAGTGTAGTGATCTCTGAAGAAAATGCTTCCAGTTGAACATGTTTAAGTATTCTAATTTCAGCCATTCTTAGTTCATCAACTGTAATTTCTCCGCAAACATGATTTTTTTAATAATATAATTATTGATAAAACGAAACATATAACAAATTACTCGTTTAACCTTGAATAAACTTGAAAGTTTGAGGAGTAAATGATTGACATAATCAGAGTTGTAACTTAATTCTGCATGATGAACATTAATTTCGATTGATCTTTCTTCCAAAATATGTGCATCTTCAACTTTGGGCACTATTACATCGGCTGGCCAATTGATTTCGGGTTGTTGGAGCCAAATGGGACCATTCCACCAGAATGCTAAATCACATAATTTTTTTGGATTTATTCTACTGACAACAGATCAGCTGGATTGTCACTTGATTTTACATGTGACCAGTGTCGTCTTGGCAACGTTTCTAAAATTTCCGAAGTCCGATTTCCAATAAATGATTTCCATCTTCGAGGTATACTTGACAGCCAATGAAGCACGATTGCTGAATCGGTCCAGGCGTAGATCGAAGCAGGTTGTAGTTTCAGTGATTTATTCAAAAAATTTATTAAGCGGCATAAAACAACTGCAGCACACAGTTCTAAACGTGGTAAGGACACCTGCTTAATTGGAGCAACTTTTGTTTTAGAAGCAACAATTATTGTTTTAATTTGTCCATCCTTTTGTAACGAGCGCATATAGACCACTGCTCCATATGCTTGTTCTGACGCATCACAAAGTGCATGGATTTGTGTTTGAGCTGATATTTCTCCTGACAGTAGACATCTAGGAATTCGTATATTTTCTAAGGAATTAAGTTCTTTGTAAATACAATGCCACCGCTGTACGACATCGTTAGGTAATCGATCATCCCAATCCAATTTCATTAGCCAAAGTGACTGGAGTTGGATTTTGAGTTTGATTATTGCTGGTGAGATCCATCCCAATGGATCAAATATTCTAGATGTTTCGGATAATAACTTTCTTTTAGTTGGAATCTCAATTTCATTAATTTTAACCTTAAAAGAAAATATATCAGCTTCTGGATGCCAGTATAAACCAAGCGTTTTAACTGTTGAATTCTCTTCAATGTCTTTGATTTCTAACTCATTTGTGTCTTCAGCTACAGTACTTAGAAGTTTTTTTTGAATTTGATTGCCATTTTCTCAAGTTAAATCCTCCAGATTTCATAATGAATGAAATTTGATCCCGAATTATTTCAGTCTCTTCTTCTGTATCTCCGCCTGTGAGAATATCATCCACATAAGTTTCAGTCTGAATTCGACGAGATGCTTCCGGAAATTGTTGTGAATTATCTTTATCAAGCTGCAGAATAGTTTTTATTGCTAAATATGGTGCACTGGTTGTCCCGTATGTCACCGTTTTTAGCCTAAAGTGCTGAATTGGCTTTGTTCTATCGGTTCTCCAGAGTATTCTTTGATAATCTGTATCTGGCTTATCAATGAGAATCTGCCTATACATTTTTTCAATGTCGGCTGCGAAAACAACCTTATACATCCTAAATCGAATAATTATAGACATTAAATCATTTTGAATCTTTGGACCTGATATCAGTAATTCATTTAGAGAGACACCTGTTGTTGTTTTACATGAACCATCAAATACAACTCGAGGTTTAGTCGTGGTGCTGCTCTCCTTAACAACGGCATGATGGGGTAAATAAAAGCTTTCTTGTTCTGATATTTTTACTTCGTGTTCAGGAATTATTTCCATATGCTTGAGGGTAAGATATTCTTCCATGAACTTTTTATATTCTTCCTCAAGCTTAGGGTTTCTCAGAAATCGTCTTTCCATGGCAAGTAATCGAATGTTAGCCTGAATCAGAGAGTTTCCTAGTTTATTTTGTGTTTCCTTAAAAGGTAGTTTCACTAAATATTTGCCATCATCAGTTTTCTGTTGCGTTGTTTCATATAACCTTTCACAAAATTCCTCTTCTAAACTTAGATTATTACTTGTGGGTATATCTTCAATTTCCCAAAATCTCTTCATTAAATTGTAGATATCTTCTTCTAATGGCATAGGTTGAACTGTTGTATGGAATGTTTGCAGTTTTGTTTCTTGAGTTTGGTTAGGCATACCAGCAAATGCCCAACCAAATTTAGTCCCTTGAGCAGATGGAAAACCATCCCAATGTAATATTTCGGCATTAATTGTATTCAGGTAAACATCCGATCCAATTAGGATATCGATGTCATCAGGAATATTAAACCTTGGATCGGCTAACTCAAGCGATGGAAGATGTGTCCAGGTTGAAATATCAAGTTCAGTAGCTGGTAGTTTTGATGTTATTTGGTTGACAACTAATGCTTTGATGTTGACAACAAATTACTGACCAAAACGTGAGAATAGTTTTATATTAATTGCTCCTTTTGAATATCCTGCTCGTGTTGATGCAAGGCCTTTTATTAGTACACAGGAATGTGAACGTCTAAGACGAAGCCGCTGCGCACAAGATTCAGTCACGAACGATGACTGTGCTCCAGGATCCAAAATAGCTCGTGCAAATTGTAACTTCCCCAAAGAATCCTCAGCAAATGTCAATGCTGTAAACAATAATGTATGACATGCTTCCTGAGAACCTTGGACAAAAAAATTGTTCACTTCTGGATCGTTAGTACATGCAGTAGTATCGTCTGATTCATGCATGTGTTTATTTTGAAGAATGTTTGCTTGAAATGGCATATGCGGTGTGTTGGTATTTGAATCTGGATTTACAGCGCTTAAATGCGCCTTAGTAGTTAGTGGACAGGTTTTGTTTTGAATCGGTGATGAAGGCTGTTGCAATTGCCTTGATGATTGATGTACTTCAGATGTTTGCTGAACTGAATGTGTTTGTGCTGATGGAGAGTGTAGCAGAGTATGGTGTTTTCTGTGACATATAAGACATGATGACCTCTGCATACAGTTACTACTACCATGGCCAGAACGCAGGCAATTGAAGCAGACTCCGTACTGATTCACAAAATTTCTTCGCATTTCAATGTCAAAATTTTTAAAACTAGGACATTTATAAAGGTAGTGTTCTTGACTACAAGCAGGACAATTAACATATTTAACTGGGTCAGTTGCGAGATGAACCTTGGTTATAAGCTTCTGTTGACTGTATACCTTCCTTTGGGATACATCGCACGTTTTTAGCGCATCACAACGATTAGTCATAAATTTGAGAAAATCCTTTAATGTGGGATAATCTTTATCTATAATACTCGTAGCCCATAACTGTCGACTTTAAATATCAACTTTATTCAACAGTATGTAGATTAACCATGGATCTCGGCTTTCAGCGTCATTACCTATCGCTCTCAATGCTTGTATAACTTCATCGGAAACATCGGTTAATTGCCTTAATTCTTTTGCATTAGGATGGCTTGTTGGGCGTTGTTCCATAAAAGTTTTAATAAGTGAGGTAATTATAACCTTTTTCTTATTATAACGCTCAACTAATTTTTCCCAAGCCTCCATATAATTTGCCTCGGTTGAGTTAAAATGACGAATTATTGTAGCTGCTTCACCTTTCAAAAGTGTTTTTAATATTTGGAACTTATGTACATTTGAAATTGAGACATTATCATGTACAGGTGTAACATACAAGTCATGAAACGATGGCCATAAATTGTAATCGCCAGCGAATGGTTCAATTTGCACTTTTGGGACTTTAGTATTTTTATAAGCATTGCGATCCATGCCTTCATAAAATGATTTTTGTTGAGCTACAAATTCACCCAATGTATGATTTAAATCTACATTTGGCATTTCATCTACAGGCATACGCCTTTTGGCTTCCTTGCTCAATTTAGCGCGAGTAGAGTAATATAATTTCTCAAAAGCTAAAGCAACTGACTCTTGACCTTGAACGACACAAACCTTTTCATCTATGGTATTGAATTCAGTCCACAAAAGCTCCAATTTCTCAAGACGAGGCTCAATTTCTTCTAATATTGTATTTGCTGTAATTGCATCAGCAAATTTCTTCATTTCTGACACAGAATCAATAATGCGATCGCGTAGTTTTATGTTTTTTTCCGCCATTTTATCAAATTTTACTAAATTGAATGTCTAAGTTCAATAAAATAACTCAATAATTTCAATAAATATTCAATTTAAATTCAATAAATAATTCAATAAAATAATTCTATAATTCAACTACAACTTAAATATAAATCACTAATATCACAAATATAACTAATTAAAAACACTTAATTGTCTTGATGTTAAATGTCCACACTACTTTTATTGTCTTTTCCAATCAAATATAAATATAAAAAAACGTCTTTATGATCATATATATTTAATAAAACCAAATATTTCTTTATTTTAGGAACAATTCAGATTGTACTTAGCTTGATTGCAAAGGCAGTTTGCAATATTTTCCAAATTGATGAAACCGCGCCAAATCAAGCGTCGCCTGGTCTGATGTGTAAATTCCTAAAATTCTTCTCCTTTTACGGCAATCCGACAATCGAAGGACCAAATGTTGAAGTGGTTAATGATACTTTTAGTGTGTCTTGTTTTATTTTATAACTTTAGCAATAAAAAATTCACATTTGATAAAATATACACTGTTTTATTTTTATTACAATTTATCGAAAAACAAGTTTTGAGTTTAATTAATTACAATAGATATTTGCTTTATTACAGCCAGAATTCAAGTGATTTTTTAAATTACAAATTGTTGATAAGAAAAAAATTATATTTTATATTTAGATTTTCAGGGCTGACCATTATGGTTTTCTTATATTAATTCTTTTGCTATAATAATTAAAATAGACCCAAAAATAGTTCGAACAAATTTTGTTTTTTCCAAAAAATTAGGTAAAAAAAAAATAAAAATCTCTCTTTTGACACACTTGACAACATTTTTTTGACAAACTTATAATGCCATAATTCTCAATAATAATAATAAAAATTTCATTTCAAGCAAATAATTAATTTTGTTTTTTTTCCAACTTTTTGTTTTTTTTGACAAACTTATAATGCAATAATCTAGATTTTCCAAATTCAATGTTCCTACTCGTAATCACTTAAAATAAACGTTTTTTAAGCAAAAAATATGCAAATTTCCTTGTTTTGACACACTTGACGATTTTTTTAACACACTTCCGGTACAGTTATCGAACACTTCGTCCTTTTGATTCTTTCCATTTAGTAAACCTATTTTTATAAAAAAAAATTTTGAAATCCGTCCAGTGGATTTCTAGATTTCGTAGGTTGTGACGGCCGGCCGGCCGACCGGCAGACAGACATACATTTTTTTGCTTTTTTAGAATCAGTAGGTCTTTAAACGTCGAGAAATGCCAAAGAAGTGGAGGTAAGAATTTCACTTTGAGCTCGTAAATGTAACACTTAGGTCTTCCAGACAGAAGTAATTTTATTAAATAAATCAAAAAATGCTTACATTAATGTATTTCTCCAATCAATCATCCCAAAAGCTTAATTATATATTTATTTTGTTTTTTTTCTGTTTTATTTTATTACATTAAAGCCACAAAACAGGCAATAGCCCAGAAACGTGTGGTTAAAAATTTAATATAAAAATTAAATAATGATTTAATATAAAGTATTTAGTATAAACAATTGAAATATATGCATTGAATTACTGAAATAATTTGATTATTGCGTCCTTAGTATAAAGATTAATTATATGTCATTAAAAAATGTTTAACTTAAAATTTATTAGTGAGTTTACAATTCAATTGACTATCAGTGTAGTAAAACCAATTAAGTGGTTCTACTACAACAACTCCCAAAAAACCAAAAACTTTTAAACGAACATTTCCCAATATCCAAATTAACTAATTAATTAGCAAATATAAATTTAAATCCAAAAACAAATAGTCCAACAAAACCGCAACACTGACCTAAACTTAAGTTTTTCTTTCAATCGATTTCAATTGTATATCAAAATTTCACAACACCTTTTTAGCAAATCTTACATTTATTTCAATTTTATTCAAACAATATTTTTGCGATTTCATAATAACCCAAATTTTAATTAAAATAATATAAAATAAAATAAAAACATAACACAAAAGTTTTGGTCAGTGGGCCAACTTATTTCCATAATAATGAAATTAAATATTTCAATGCGTAATCAGTTTTAAATTTTAAAAAAAAGTAATATTTAATCGAAAAACCATTCAGTAGTTGAGTGGCAATATTAGCAGTAAATTCAGACGAAAAGTAACAATCGGGTGGCCAAGAAGTCAAATAAAGACAGATAGAAATCTAACGAATTCGGTAAAACTAACAAATAATAATTAATCAGTGTCGTAGTTGGTCAACAACAGAAAAACCAACTCTGTAACAAGGCAATTAGTTTTTAGCCAATTAGTGTAAGTGAAACGAAATCAGTTTATCAGTTTATTAGTGAATCGATTATGATTTTATAAGTTAAATTAAGTGCATTCTCTCTCTTAATTAGAACTATTTCAAATAATTGTTAAGTTAAGTGAATAAAACCGAATAATATAATCTTTATACTATTACTAAATAGGTGTGTATTGAATTTCTGAACTAAACCCACATTCTATACCAGTGAACGTATTTCCAGTATACCCGAATAAAAGTAACCAAGTGAATCGTTAAACAGTGTAGTCAATCATTTACTAATAGTAGTGTTAAACCAACAAAATTCACTAAGAGTTATTATATTAACACAACTAGCAGTGCTCAAGCAAATTAGAACAGTTAATTCTAATGGGAGATAATTTAAATAGCGGTGTACGCAAAAGCTTAGTAGTGTCACCAACCTTCGAAAACACTACTTTTTATCACATAGTAGTGCACGTAAACCATTTGCACTACTTCTGCACTACATCAGCTAAATTTATTTATTATTAAATAATAAATTTGATATTAAATGTATTCAAAAACAATATAATGAAGCATTTATATAATAATCATAAATTGTCAATTAAGGTTATGTTTCCAAATATGAGGTAAAACAACTCTTTTGCTTAACGTTTCAGAATCCCATCTCCTTTTTCTTTTTAAATACAACCCACAGCCCATTCTATCCTCTTTCATATATTTTTCGATTTTATTACCTTCATTTTTTCTTTTAACCTTTATATCTAATATCATCACTATCCACTCGTTTGCATATTCTAATACTAGAAAAACTAAATCAAAATAAAAAGGTATAACGTCAATTATCCGAAAAATGTTTATTTTTATTCAGAGTTTCTTTATTTTAAAAATAAACTACACTGTTAGTCAAAAAATTGTTTTTTTCGTTTATTTTTTAAACTATGATAATTAATATAACTACAATCCAACAATTAGTTGGAAATAATTTGATTAATACTTACATAGTGTTTCGACTTATAGCTTTTCATCGCAAACATATTTAAACTTTCTCCATATCATCTCAATATAAAATGCTAATCGAACCATTTCCACATATCATCTCAATAAACAATTTGTTATATATTAGAATCCAATTTTCTAAAATATTAATTATTTATTAAAAACTTAAACGTTATCATTATTTTGACTTTATTATTTATAAATATTATAATAACCTTATTTATTAGATAATTACAACCGACTGATACACATTTTACAATAATAGGAATTATATATCCATAATCTATGTTTTAATTATATTATATATATTACAGTTCCTACTTGATAATTAAACCTTATCCTGAATTGTTATTATTCATAATTAGAATTATACACATATAACACATTTCTAGTCAAACGAGCAAATAATCTACTTTACAACTACAGACAACCATTCTCCTTTTTATAAATTTGTACAACCGTATCTACATATAACATTATGACAAAAGCATAACATAACAAAGATTTTATTATTTATGTAGATAGAAACATATTTTACTGCTTGTGTGACTCAACAAATCTATTAACTGAGAAAATTTTAAAAATTGGTTGATTGACCTGTAGCACACATAAATGTTTTTATGTTTATTGGCATAGATTATTTTAAGATAATGAGCTGAAATAAGGCTGGGATCGAAATAAAATAGTAAGTCAATCAGAAAATTTCTATAGATATAAATACTCTTGCCTTACAGTGCAACTCGAAATAGGCCCGTCGTTACAAAGGAACGAGAAGAGGCAAGATCTACTGTCAACTAAAGCAAACTTGAGATGACAAGATTAGCGAGGTAAATTCTATTAATTATAAATATTTTCAATTGATAGTTTCTTTTGGTTTCCTTAAGAATATTAAATTACAATGACGTACTAATTTAACTATAATAGGGGTTAGTTGTGATTTTGCAGCCATTTTCTCGATGAACCTGGATGTTGTAGTTATATTGTGGTTGTTTTTTTGTGTTGAGGATGCTAATTGGTTTCAGTAATATTTGTTTTAAGTTTTTTCTTGTAAAGAGGTTGTGTAAAAGAACGCACGCCCGAATGAGCTAGCGAGGAGTGAAGACATAGACCAGACCTCGTACTACCTTTTTCTCTCTCCAAACTTAATTCTCACTTTATTTATAAAATACTCTTTATTAATATTCATTCACTGAGAACGCAAATGAAATTTTTGATGCATCTAACAATTGACATCGAAAGTAGATTTGTTTATAGTGGTCAGTAACGATACAAATATTAAAAAAATCTATTTTCATAGTATAGTTTATGCATTTTTGATTTTCTAAAGTAAACTGTTTAAGAGTAATGTGTGAATTTTTTTTATGAGTAACAGTAGAATATACAAACTACTCACAGTAGAATATATATTGTGTGAAAAAAATAACACAAAAAAATTTAAAAGATGTTTGCCCTAAAACCAATAATTTTTTGACCGTTTCGATGCTTGAAGTGCTGCTACGAAACTCTATAAAATCATAAAATTAGCAAACAATATAAATATTTCACAAATGCTCTCAAGACTCAACGACCCTATAATATAATTATGAATTTTAGGCTCAGATAGCCAAAACAGGGAGGGTAAAGTGCTCTCTCTAGCACCCATTCCGACACCTATGTTGACAAAATCACGTTCCTTGCTTACAGGCTTTTTTGTATTTTGTAAGTGCATAGTAATAAAATTATTGATAAGGTTATACCTAAATTTTTACTTTGAATTTTTATGTAAATAATTGGGTTTACAACTCAGAACCTGCTGTTTTTACATTTAAAAAACAAGATCGAAAACTATAGTCTAGTATTAGCTGAACAAAACCTCTTATGTTTTACTAAAACTTTTGATCTCATTGAGATCTCACTATTAAATTTTTAGGCTTCCTTAATAAAGTATATCAAAAAATATACGTGTTTTCAAAAATTTCAAAAAACCCTACCCTTGATTTTTTTCAAACAAAGTTTTTGGAGATTTTCAAAAAAAATGTGTTTGACACATCTTAGGTTAACAGTATTTTAAATTAGAGCTCGTATAGTGGTTTTTAAAATAAGGGGTCAAGCAGTTCTCTATATTTTAATCAACTTGAGATATTTTAAATAGAAACTATATACAGGCGAACCTCAAAATGACGATATTCCAAAATTTTAAAAATTAGTTACTTAAAAACGTAAATGAGATAAATTAAATGTGTTTGAAATATTTTTTTCTTGTTTAATTATAAATTAATGTTTTATAAAAATCTAAATTGGTCGGGTTGAGTGACTATTTGGTTTCACATGATATGACCCTGGCCGTTTGTATTCAATGGTACCAGATGCGATATGGTAATTTACTTAAACTAAAGATGTAAAAATTTATATAAGTTAGACTAAGCTAGAAGAAGAGGACCTGGTTTTGATTATCATGTTTCTCTAGAACAGCTCCAAAAGCTTATTTATGTAATCCTTCCCCCCCCCCCCCCTATACTATATGGTGTTCAAAGATATCTCGAATCACATTAAAAATACACAACGTCATGTCATTACTTCCTTAAAAAACTTTTTTAGTATTAGCTTCGAAAAATGATTACTTTTAGAACTGTTTAGAGTCCGCAAAATTGTATTTTAGCGGCCCAGTACTTAAAGTCGTTATGACAACACTTTAGCGGATTCAAAATTTGTTTTCATTTTATTTTATAATTATTTTCAAATTATAATCACAATTGCTTTGATAAGTTTTGTTCAAAAATCAAATTTTTAGGTACGCCAGAATATAGACTAAGAGCCCGCGACGGCCAGACCTTCGTTATTTTATAGAAGTTGAAAGTTTCTCTGCATATACCCCCTACTCAGGTAGGAACGATTAGCGACATATGAAATTTTTATAGTGGCTTTGGCAGGGAGCAGGTTCCAAAGGGCCTTTAAAGTTTCGTGAAAGTATAAAAGGTAATTTTTGTATATATTCTTCGGGATAGTATTAGAAGTCACGTCACCCATTGCCAGACACTTACTATCGTGGAAACCCCTTGCCAGACACCCCTAAACTTTAAAGTTTAAGTGTGTCTGGCAGGGGGTTTCCACGAAGGTTAGTGTCTGGCAATGGGTGACGTGACTTCTAATACTATCCCGAAGAATATATAAAAAAATTAGCTTTTATACTTTCACGAAACTTTGGGAGCCCCTTTGGAACCTGCTCCCTGCCAAAGCCACTATGATCCAAACTCCATATGTCGCTAATAGTTCCTACCTGAGTAGGGGGTATGCGCTGAGAAACTTTCAGCTTTTATAAAATAACGAAGGTCTGGCCGTCGCGGGCTCTCGGTCTAATACAAATTAAGCAATAAATTAGAAAATCCTAAGAGCTAATACAAAAAAACGTTGTATGTAACACGTACGCAAATGGCTTTAGCAGACTCATCTTCATATTACAGACTCGGCTAGCGCCTCGTCCAGAAACATTACGATTCGTCCGCTAAAACCATATTTTGCGTACTTGTTACATAAACTACTATTATGAACTAATAAACAAAAAACAAGATTATTACCAAATCTAACTATAAACTAAATAAACTACAAATTTATTTATACCTATCCCTAAGACTAAAATGTATCTTTAAACGTATCCCCTCCACAATCAACATTATGTTTTAACTTTCAGATTAGATATAAGCCCACAAAAAACCAACGGATGAAAAGTTAACAATTGAATGAAATATGTTTCTACAAATTAAGGTATCTTAACATTTTCTTTTTTTTGTCTTTCTTCGCAATATAAAAGTCCTTGTTAATATCCTTCTCAAACTTTAGTTCACTAATTATTCTAATTTCTTGTCATTTTTCTTTCTCTTGCCTTTTTTTGTTCATATACATATTTGATTTATAAATTAATTTTTTTTCTTTTGTTATTTTGTTTTTGTTTTAATTAAAAAGGAAAATTGTATAAATTTTATCTAGATTTTCCGAACTGAATAGAAAATTTTAAAATATTCTACGTAATTATTTTGAACAAACGGATAGTTTAAATGATTATGTGTTAATGAGGAAGACAATTATTTAAGGCATTTGTTTATGTTGATGGGTTTATTTATTTACGATAAGAAAATAGTCTTTTGAAAATGGTTGAAATTATTTAAGGACTTTGTTTAAACAATCACATTAAATTGAAGTAGCCCACAATATAGCTTTGCCTTTTTTGTTCAATTTTTAGGCTTACGATCGCCAAAATATTGAATGTCGCAAGTAACATACTGCATTTTTATATTTGTTTTTGCATATCTACCTCAAAGTTAAAATAACGACAGTAATTTGATTAAGAGATTTTAAATTAATTTAATTTTTAATTGCTGAGATTATAAGATCATGAAAAAATTTCTAAGCAAATAATCCAACGCGTTTTTTGTAGTTAATCAAACAGAACATTAATTTTTTTTGGAAGCAATTTTGAAACTCAAAACGTTTTACATTTTTGTTTTCTCATTTATTTAAATTGTTGTGTATTATTAACCCATTATTACTAACAGTTGATGTGAATTTACAATATTTGTTTCACGTTGAATTTTTTTGTGATTAACAAATCTATAACAACCATCGCTAGTTTGATTAATTTGGTACCTTTTTGTGTACGCAGGGGTCCCAGATAATCGAAACAAAATAGATTACATCTATGAAAAGTATAAACTTAATGAATATGAAGGTAAGTGGTAAATTCAACATATTCAAAAACTACCGCACTGTACCTCAATAAAAGTCCTTAATCCTGCCCAATTGTTATTTTATTACCTTAAAATTTTATTTGGTTTTGTTATCATAATTACATTCTTTTGTTTTGTTTTTATTCAGCATGACTTATTTTTTCCATTTTAGAGGTAATCCTCTTTTATTGTATGATAAACTTTGTATAATTACAATTTCAGTCTAGCTAATCATACTTGAAAGAATAAGAAAAACATGAAAATTTTGTTTAGAAATATTGAGATTTAATTTTATTTGATTAAAAATTTGAATGAAGCAGAGCGTAGGGAAATTGATGGAAGAAATGAAAATAATGTTACATATTTTATTCATCCGTTTATTACAAAAGGTATGGTTTAAGTTTGTTTCATTAACTGTAACTTAAATCAGCATGTCAGCATATCAGGGGCATTCCACGTGAACTGGAACAACCAAAAATTGTTTTTGGTCCAACTTCTGGGGATAGATATTACTCCATTAGAAAACAATTTCGGAATTTTTATAGATTTTTTGCCAACCCCTTTGCGGGGTTGGCGAGTCACGGTCACATATTTGAAATTTTTTCTAGAGCGACAAACGCCTTAATTCTGTAGACAATTTAAAGCATATACAATTTTTTTTCTGAAGAATACGATAAAAATATTTTAAAAATTTTTGAGGGTAGTTTTTTCCCTTATTTTGAGGTTTTAAAGTTTAAAATCAGTTTTTCGAAATGTATGATACGTTTTGTTTTTTTAATATTTTTTAATTTAGTTTAAATAATGCACTTTCAAATAATTTTTATCTCGTGATGGAAATAGTATCGATGTGAGCGTTAGAAGACTGGGAAACTGTCCATAAGCCTATACGAAAAAAGAGTTAATGGTTTTATTTCTTAGCCTGCTAAATTCACATTTTTCAGAACTCATAATCATTATGAATGTATGGAGAAAGAAACACGCTCAACATGGTATCTGGGAATATTCAAACCTATTGAGTTAAGTTGTGGGGTTCAATGCTAAATATGTTGATTTGATTTATACTAAAAAACCAGTGAAGTTGCAGGTATTCCTTGCAAATTTTTATTTGAAAGGCATATTTGCAAAATTGAATCCAAAACTTCCTTTCTCAATTGAAACAAAGAGTCATCATGTGCAATAGTTGGGAATTATGTTATTTATCAGAAGGATCGTGTTCAAAGTCTTCTGTTATCAAGTTCATTATTTGAAATATAAAAATAAAATTTTTAATTAGTTTTTGGGATGTCATTAAATTAAATAATTTGTATGTTATTTATCAAATTCACAATTATCTGTAACTATTTGAGATAATTTTGAAACGTTGAAAACAAAACGATTCGTTACTTTGAATCCCTGCATGACATTTGGTTTTCATTGCTTTTCTTTCATCGAATGTATAAATGTAAGTACAAAATTATAAACCGGTAGCCGGAAGCGAAATCCGAAGTCCACGCCGTGCTGCCTGGGTAATGCTGACAGAATTAGATTGGTGTATTGTAGACAAGCAGAGTAAAAACTGCTTAGTCAATGACGCTACATCACGGCCTTACAACCAATGTGACTCAAGCGTTCTCCATGTCAGGGGCGGCTTGGAGCGGGCGTCTGTCTTGAATCAAGTGGCTCGTATATAAACGTGTAAAAAATGTTGTTTCTGGTGACCTTAATATGCAGAACGGACCCAATCACGACAATTTGGGTTGGGCCTAAGGTTAACACCCTAACCCCGGAAAAAACTAATATGTTAAATTTGGTTATCAGAAAGAGAATAACAGACCCGGACACAACAACAATCGGAACGTGGAACGTGCGCAGCCTGAGCGCGCCTGATGCTCTTATAAGTGTAGAAACAGAGGCTGAGAGGTATAGAATGGATATTATTGCTCTACAAGAAATTAGACAGCCGATAATCGGAGAACAAGATTTGGATAGTCACTCTTTATACTGTAGTGGTCATCCTTCTCGAAGAGAATTTGAAACTGGCTTTTTGTTGGTGCACGCATACAAGAAGCCGTGATGAAATTCATCCCGGTCAGTGAGAGGATCTGCTACCTACGTGTACGCGGTACATGTAACAATATTTCTCTTATTGCCGTGCATGCACCTACTGAAGCTAAGACCGTCGACGAGAAGGATAATTTCTACATAACACTGGAAGAGGTTATGAAACAAACACCAACACGTGACTTCATTATGGTTCTTGGTGACTTTAATGGACAGGTTGGAAGAGATATCTCTTATGGAAATGTGGTGGGTCCCAACAGCTTGCATTTGAATTCGAATGATAATGGTGAGAGAATGACTGAGTTTGCATTATCAAATAATTTTGGAATTGCCAGTACTTTCTTTCCGCATCGATCGATTCATAAACAGACTTGGGTCTCACCGAATGGAAACACTCGAAATCAAATTGATCACGTTCTAGTAACAGCACGTTTCTTTTTGAGCGTTCGGAATGTGCGATCCTTTAGAGGTGCATACATTGGAATTGACCACTTCCTTGTATGTGCAACGATAAGGTTCCACTTCCCAAATCCAGGCATTCCAAAATTCAATCAACGGAAACGTTTTAACATCTCATCATTAAAGAATGCTGAAACAGAAGAGAGATATCAAAACCATATTGCCGAAACATTGGAGAAATCAGAAACCATTAATGGAGACGTCAATAAGTCATGGTATTTGCTCAAAGATGCTGTTTTAAGCGCTGCTGAGGGAATACTTGGACGACCACAGAACCACTGCCAGAAGCCATGGATGGATCAAGCATGCCTTAATGCTATTCAACACAAAAGAGATTGCTATCTGAAGTGTCAACAAGGACGCAACATCAGGTCCACGAAAGAGAACTATAAACTGACAAGACAAACCGTTACAAAGCTATGTAGACGAACGAAGAGATAATGGTGGAAGAGACAGTGTGAGGAGATTGAAAGCTTCAATAGGGAACATCAATCGCATTACTTCTTTCAACAGGTTAAAACCTTAAAGAAGGGCCCTCAAACTAGATCGACTGCTATTCAAAACGAAGATGGGAAGCTACAAGTAGACCTTAAAAATATTTTAGATATGGGCCGCTTATTTTGAGAATCTTCTCAACTTAAGTGACCAACAACAAGTCGGGCGACGAGTAAAGCTTATTCGTGCGTCAAAGGTACATGTAGACGAACCAATCAAAGAGGAATTCGAAGCGGCGCCATCAAAACTAAAACGCAATAAAGCACCTGGTATCGACGATATAACATCCGAAATGATAGTACATGGTGGCAAAACTCTATCCTTAAGATTGTTTGAACTTGTTCAAATGATCTGGAGGACTTAAACCATACCACAGGACTAGAATACAGCTATGCTGATACCAATCCATAAAAAAGGTAATCGCCTACAATGTGCAAACTACGGAGGAATCGCTCTCCATTGCACAGCATATAAGATCTTTTCCTACATTCTGCTATCCAAAATCAATCCTTTTGCTGAACTCCTGTTTGGAGCATATCAATGTGGCTTCCAGTGGGGCTGAGGTACCACCGATGCACTTTTCTCGATAAGGAAGATTTTGGAAAAGTGTCGAGAGTTCAACATACCTGTGCACCAACTTTTCGTTGATTTCAGACAAGCCTACGACAAAATTGAACGAGAGACTCTGTGGTCTGCTCTGGAGTCGATGGGAATCCCCGGTAAAATCGTATCACTATGCAGAACGTCAGTACAGAGCTTTCACGAGTAGAGAACGAAATATCAAAGTTTTTTAAAGTCGACTCCGGCTTAAGACAAGGTGATGCTATAGGAGATACTTTTTAATTTAGCCTTGGAATATGTGTGCCGTCAAAAAAAACTACCGATTAATAACTATGTCTTGTCAATAAACTCAGTACAGATGATTGCTTACGCTGATGATGTTGTCATCCTCGGCCGAAGTGAAACTGTTATGAGTGAGACTATCAAGTCGCTTGAGAGTGGTGCTAGGAAAATTGGTCTGCAAATTAACTACAATAAAACCAAACATATGAATGTTTCAAGGGAGGCTGAGAAGAAAGATTTGATGTGCGGCGATGCACAAATTGAGGAAGTTGAATCCTTTAAATATTTGGGATCAACGCTTGACTCAAACAACAGCATACTTACAGATATAAAAGCTCGAATCGCTGCAGGTAATTGAACTTTCTACTGAAAATTAAACCTCTCCTTGGATCACCGTATGAATCAATTAACACCTAGCTCAAGTTATACAAGAGATTGATTAGACCGGTTGTGATGTATGGGTCACAAACGTGGACCCTTACACAAAGTGACGAATCGCATTTAGCTTGTATTTGAGCGTGAGATCCTACGCTACACTTAAGACAGACGATGGAGAGTATAGAACCCGGTATAACTTTGAGATCAGAGACCTTCTTGAGGGTCCTGATATAATAGGTTGTATCCGTTCTAACAGGATTGCTTGGTTTGGGCATGTTCTTCTAATTCTAGCCGATTCACAGTCTGGAATGATTAGAAAAATGTACGTTAGTACCCCAGGGAGTGGGCGACCGCGAGGTAGACCACGACTACAATGGGAGACTGACGTAATAAACGACCTTAAAAAATCGGCTGCCATGGTAATTATGTCGCTGTTGCGAATGACCGTGGTGAATAGTCAAAGCCGATTAGCCTGGCAACGCTCCTTCATGGAGCATGAACGCCCTTAAAAATAAAAAATTCATTTTATTGTACTAGTGGAAACCTTTTTAGATAGTGACAGCGCTCGTTTTTTTAACAATAGCGGATATAAAACGTTTCAAAACACACGCGGCAGTAGATCTGGTGGCGGCATTAGTACCTTTTCAAAATCAGACTTAAATAGTCAATTATTGCAGTCAGAAACTAATTTAGAGAATGGAGCCCTTATAATTTATCCTAAGAGATTAAACATAAACTTAATTGGTATATATTAACCACCCCATACAAATAACTATATATTTCTAAGTAACTTAGACAATATTCTCGATAGATTTAACAATTCAATTATAGTTGGTGACTTTAACTTGAATCTTTTGAATGAGCATGATAATGTTATTTGTAGCTACAAAAACATTATAAAGACCAGCAATTTAACAATTCATAAGAAAATTAGTCCTAAATTTTTCACTAGACAGTTTAATTCATTGAATACCATCCTGGATCACCTAATCTCGAAACCTGAAATCAAATGCATCATATTATACGGTACTACATATTTAATATACGATACTAATATAGTGTTGAAAGATAATAGAAATAAAACTAAGGAAAAATCTTTTCATGAGTATATACATTTGTCCAAACTGAATGAATTTCTCTTCAGTATAGGTTGCTCTAATGTTGACTTTAATGATTTTTATAACAAAATTAACGAATTTATATCTAATAACTTAAGAACTAGCGAGCGGCCAACTCAATTCAGCGTTAAAAAACCATGGTTTTCCAACAATCTACTTGTATTAATGAAAAAGAGAGACAAATTCTATAAACTATCAAAAAGATATCCATTAAACATGGTATTTTCTGAAACATTTAAAAAATACAAAAGAGATTTTAGAAATGCTATAAACAAAAGCAAAAAAGATTACTATTACAAACGGTTTTCTGATAGCTCAAATTCATATAAAAAGATGTGGCAGTTAATAAATGAAATAATGTATAATACCGTTTCTTTACAATCCCTCCAACAATCAATCGAATTAGAAATGGATAAAATAATTTTGGATAGCCAAGAAACAGTCGCTCAAGAGCTAAATAAATTTTTTGTCAATGTTGGTAGGAACGTTACAATGCATGATATGTCAGAAGTATTATTGGCTGATACTACCAGTACGAATGAGTTGAAAACGTTTACTCCAACCGACCTAAATGAGATAAAGGAGATAATTAATAATCTAAAGGAGTGGTGTTCTGCTGGATAGGATCATATATCCGTCAAAGATAATTAAAAGTAAAAGTCGTAAAAGTCAATTCGCACACATTAGCCCCTCTCTTGTCTCGAGAAATAAATAAATGTTTCCTAAATAATAACTTTCCCGACTCGCTAAAAATTACTCGAATCACACCCATATTTAAATCAGGCAGCAAGCTGCAAGCTAATAACTATTGCCCAATCTCAATCTTCCCAACGTTTTCTAAAATCTTTGAAAGAAGTATTTATAACAGAATGAACAAATTTCTAATAGAAAACAGTGTTATACATAATAACCAATTTGGATTTCAAAAACAAAGCTTTACCTTGTCAGCTTGTCTAAGTTTAATGCAAATGATATATAATAACATTGAAAAGAAATCAAAAACAGGTTGCATTTTTATTGACCTAAAAAATGCTTTTGATAATGTCCAATACGACATATTGTACAAAAAGCTAAAAAATGCGGATATTGGGCAGAAGCCAATGAGTCTTATAAAAAGTTACATAGAAAACCGCCAACAGTATGTTCAAATAGGTAAAAACAAATCCCAACCGTTAAACATTTCCTGTGGGGTACCACAGGGATCAATTTTAGGCTAATATTTATCAATGGTATTTTTTATTTCCCATAATGGGCAGTATTCAGCTATTTGCAGATGATGCTGTAATAATATACGGTGAAACTAGTTTCCGAAACTTTAAAACAGCAATGGATCATGACCTTAATTTACTTAGTGAATGGTTAGATAACAATAAAATCATTTTAAACACTAAAAAATCTCATTTTATGTTATTCAACACCAAAAACTCATCAACTCTTGACACTTTTAACGAACTCAGCACGAACAAATTTACCATACAGAAAGTCGATTATATCAATTATCTTGGTCTAATTCTTGATTCAAAGTTGAATTGAAAAAAACAAATCAATAAAGTAAAGAATAAAATTTATCCATTTATAGCCGTTTTCAGAAGAATAGGTAAATATATCCCAACGAAATTAAAAGTACAACTTTACTTTGCACACATTCAGTCTTATTTAGCAAACCTATTACCAATATGGGGTAGCGTTAGTAAAACGCATCAGAAATATTTATCAATATTACAGAATAAATGCCTAAAATCTATTTTTAATTATCCCATACTAACACCGTCCGAAATGCTTTACTCCGAAGATATTTTACCACCTTCATCTTATATTAAATACGAATATGCTGTCACTATCTACAAAATGCACCATGGGCTGATAAGAAATAATGTTAATTTGATTAGCAATGTCACTATATCAGAGAAAACCACAAGGGGGGCAAAGAATTATTATCTACCTAATTATAAAATGAATTTAACCCAAAATACTATTTTTTATGAAGGTCTCCAATTTTTCAACAAAATACCAGATTTGATCAAAAACGACAAATATCAGGTCTTTAAGAAATATTTGAAACAATCTTTAATTGAAGAGTATAAAATCCAATACGATAACACTCATAATTCGAATTACTCAAATTAATTTTATACCATCGTACAATGCTCAATCATTCCTATCAAACAGCTAATGTTGTTATTTCCAGTCATCTTTCTTCTTTTTTGCTCAGTTTCATACTACTATCGTTCATCACAATCATCATTAAAGTTTGTGTTATATCATGTCAGTAATAATTGATATTTATTTACTTCTATAAATTACTTTTACTTTAAATAATACTACTATCCCTTTCCTATTAATTTTTCTCTACTTTTTTTTTCTTTAGTTTTAAGTTTTCAACGATATCTTGTCTATTAGCCTATTATCCTGAAACTAATTAAAGTATTTTCCTGCATGTAATTTTAAATATATCAACTAAAGCAGCAACATATTGTATAATTTATTTATTTTGGAAAATAAAATTAAAAAAAAAAATCTTCTTCCTAGCGGCATTAAAGTTAAACTTTACATGCGTTTTTCCGAAAAATTCTTTTTAAAAAACAACATAGATTGTAAACACCTCAATTTATTTTAAAAACAAATGAAACACTTTTAATTAAATATTTTCATTCCACACGAATACAAATTGTCTTATAATTTACATAATTCCATTTTTACTGCAATTAAACTAGTGTATGTATATTTTCTGTTTCTTTCACTTAATATTTTTGACGAGAATTTTTTCTAACAAATTTTATTCCATAGTGTGGAAAGTGAATTTGTACTTTTCCGTTCACCATCTATTACTAAACTCAGAACAGAATTCCAATTTTTATCATGATGGACCTCGATATATATTCCTCATATATTGTGTCATATTTCTTTTGCATAATTTTGTCTCCACGTCCAGGATTTTTAAAAGTTTAAATATTCTGTATTTTTTTGCCGGTAGATTGCCGACTTCGCTAATTTAATTTTCCGGCTGTTTCAGGAAATATATTTTGATTTTTTTAATCTTACTAATTTTACTAATAATATTTTATTTTACTAATCATCCAAATCGGGGTACCAATTTACATATCATCAAGAAGATGATTTATGGAACCAGAAGGCTACCACCGCCCATCGCTAAAACAATAAGCAGGCAACATCGGCATGAGAGGCTAACAGAAAAACCAACAGTCTACGTGTAGGAGCTCTAATAGTGTGAGAGTGTATTACTTTTCACAAACAAACCATACAGTTCACAGTAAACACATGATTCCACATAGTTTTATGGTATCAAATGATAGAACTTATTGCTTAGTTACCCAATATTTGAAATAAAAAAACACATACAAAAAATGTTGTTGCTAGGTCCTATAAGGTCTTGAAAAATATTTATGTGCTATTGTGCCACATATATTTGAATTCCCACTACACAACAGTTTTATTAAAAAAAGTCTTTCCGTCTTTCATACGTGTTTTACCGTGCTCCGTTCTTCAACTTCAAACACTTCGACAAAGTTATTAACATTCCTATACTGATCGCTTTGTCTTAAGTTGAAGACGTTTTTAGCTGTTTTTGATCATTTGTTTGGTTTTAGAAAGAAAAACTTTATAGTATGTGAAATAGGACGGGGTTGTTCATACTATGAGTTATAAAAGATGGTTTTTGGGTAGCAAACAGAAACGTCCTTAAAACCTACAACCGGCTATGTAAATAACTATCTTCTTCGTGGGGAAAAATCTTGTTATTCAACATCATTCAAGTGTTATTGACTGTACGGATGACATTGGAATATTGTTTGTGATTTAAAATCTGACTGATATTTCTCAGAACTGCTACGGAACCATAACAAGGGTTAGAATATACAAGAATAAAGACGTAACAGATGGAAACTGTGTCTACTGTGAGTAAAGGCTTAAAAGCTCTAACTGTTTTGATTGAATTCTGAAAAGTACCCATTGTTATTTTTAAATCCGGTTAAAAAAATTAAAAAAAACAAATAGATAACAGACAAATAGAACGCAAGAATTTTTCCAAAATAAAGATACTGGAGAGCTGCTCCTTAGACAAAAGGTGACTTATACAGTTATATGCTATTAAGATCTTCAATAGGAACAAAACTTATAAATAAACTTTTTAACTCATGATGAGATCATATTTCGGAACAACTTGGATGAACTCTTTACGTTTAAAATTTATCTAGTTATTTATGTATCCATTAAATCTCAACAAAATATAACAATATCCTTAAAGCTAATAATAAACCATAAATTAATATCCTCAAAGCAATGAATTAATCAAAACGTCTTCTTAGTAGAAAATATTAAAGACAAACAAAAACAATGTTGATGATGATAATGATTGTTTATTGTAATCACAAACGACAATAAAGATGAACATGATAATGTTGATCTTCTTACAAAATGTTTATATAAAGTGTAAATAAACAGTAAAAACTAATTGTTTGATGGTAAAATATTTCAACAAAAGCATAAATAAAATTGAAAAATGAAACTTTTTCCATCATAAAAGTTTCATTAGTTTTTGATTTGTCACAACAGGAACAGTAAATAAAAAAAATTGAAATAGAAAATGGAAAAAGTAAAAAGGGAAAATAATAAAATAATTATTTTTGTTTTTGTGAAATTAAATCTTGAGGCGAAAAATTTCGTTACGTTCTTTCGTTTTCTGTTTGAAACAGTTTCAAAATCTTTTTTTTATAGTTATTGGTTTTTAATCAGATCAAAAAGAAAGGAAATTGAGAAGGAATATTTTGATAGTTAAAATTCGATTTTAAGTTAAAAAAAGGAGAAAAAAGAAAATGAAAATTTGTAAGAATTCCAAAACCATCGAAATTAAATTATAAATTCTCATCATGTGAATGATTTCAAATTGGTTTGGAATTTTAATTAGATTTTTATCAAATAATTGTTTTTGGTGTTGGTATTTTTTTTGGTATTTTAAGAGAAACCTATTTGCACGTTCGTGCAAATTTGCGTTTGATGAATAAGGTTTAATTTTAGGTCTAAGAAGCTTGTAACTAATGGCCGCAATTTAAATAGTGAAACGAACAAGATAGTAAAGCTTAATGCTCTAACATATACTAAAGAGGATAATTAAAATAAAGTTATTCTGTTTTATCAATTATTTGTTGGCCGTAGTTATAGCTTATGCTGATCGAGTTATATGAAGGTTCGTTTATTCGAAGTGGTATGGAATATCGAATTTCAATAGCAGGGACTGGAGTACGCGAAGTTGTTACACTCGTAGATCAAAAATAAAAAAAACAAATCAACAAAAACTGATTCCCCCATGTAATATTGCCTTGATTATTTGTTTCCTATTAGTAAGTAATTTTGTCACAATACAATGATGGCTTTTATGTTGATTGAAACAAAATTACTGCACGGTTAAAAAAAATAGTATAAAATTGATCAATTCTAGGTATTCATATAAGTCCACACCGAAAATGTTATAAAATTAATATATTGACTATTTATGAAATTTCATACCAAAGTTTATTAATTATATATAACACCCTATTAAAACGTTGATAAAACTAAGTATTAAACTAATATCAATTAATATAGAATACTTTCATAATAATGAGTTACACATTTGATAATATAAATTTATTAAATGAATTTATAAGTTTGGTTTATTAAATTACAAATATTTTTGTATTAAATTCAATACTATATGTTTATTAATAATTCATATAGAAAACTTATTAACTGGATAAATAAAAGTGATTGATTTAATAGAGTAGATTTAATAAGTAGATTACATTTATATCTGTTGAGAATACATGGTTTAAAAGAATAAAAGATTTGCATTTATTAATTTATTATAAAGTTGCATTTATTTTGTTTATTACTTACACTACACATTTCAATCACATAATTTCATTAAAATACATATTATTATCATATTTACTTTTACATACAAATTATCATATATAGAACATATTATCATTTACATCTTTATTATAATATTTTAATTTATTTAATATAAAAAATGAAATGCGATTTAAACATCAATAAATGACAAATTACTAGAAGTTCTGCTTCTGATTTCGTCTTTCCTAAAGCAACAGTTTAAGGTGTTTTTCCACTCCACTTCCCAATACATCCTTTGTTTGGTAAACTCGCCTAAATATTTTAAATAATAAAAAGAAAGAAAAAAGAAAATTAATTCTAAAATTTAAAAATAATAAAAAATTTTAGTTTTAGATGTTTTTAAAAATCAATAATTTTCTAATAATAAATAAGTGATAAAAAACAATTTTTGAACTTTTCGTAAAAATTTTTGTTATTACAAAATTTATTAAAAAAATGTTTTTCCTTTTAAATTTTCACCACAAAAAATTGAATTTAAATAATTTTTATTAATCAAATAGCCAAATTGGAAACTAGCTTCTGTTAAATTCTTTAATTAGTTTAACATTTGCCAAAGAAACTCCCAAATGACATTCTGTCAAAACATGTCGTGCAATACATGATTTATCTGGTCGATTAAATCTAATACGGATGTGATTGTTTTGTAATTATTACAAAATAATTTTTTATTTTAAATATTATAAAACTAATAATATTTTTGTAATATTTAAACACAATTTTTTGTGGTGATAATAAAAGAGGGAAACATTTTTTAATAAATTTTTGTAATAATTATTTATTGAGCATCGAAGGTAACCTATGTAAACCAAACCTGTACCAGATTAAAAATTTCTTACCTTTTTATGAACTAGTAAATTACTAACAACTTGTTCGTCTGGCATACGATGAAATTTAGGGCATCCAGCTAGAGATGGTGCCAACAGTCACTTTAATTTGATATTTGAAATAAATGATAAGGTTTGAGTATCCCAATCTATATAATTAAAAAACGAGAATTTAGTATGCTATTTGAATTTAAAAGCTAATTAGCGAATTACCTATATTTCTGTCGGTTTCCATGTATGTAACAATGTTGTCCTGACCTGAGCACTTGACGTTTTCAAACCGGATATTCAAAGTTCAAACTTTATAGATTCACTAAATTTAACACTACTTTTTAAAAAAATGATTTGCTTTTTTACAAAAACTGTTCCGTTATGTTAAAGTGAACTAAGCGATGCATTCACTTGTTTGTCCACATATATTCGATTTATAGCGAAAACTAAAATAAATTCTGTGTTCTTTAGAATTTAGGGTAGTTTATATCTTAAATGTATAAAATTTATCCTTGGAAACATATTTGAAGAATAAGGGTTTTTATTTATTTTATACCACGCTTTTATAAACACGGTTGTAACAAAAACAATTTATAAGTTCACATTATTAAATAAATATGTATAAATTATTAGCTACCCATAGTATTTAGTACAAACAAATATTTTGTATTAAATTAATATTATTTTTGTATAAATTTTATTAATATTTTGCCCTAGTATAAAAATAATCAGATATTGTTTCAAATTAATATTAAAAATATATTAATATTTCTAAAAAATATATTAAACTGTCTTTAATATAAGTTTTGTATTAATTTTAAAATAAAGTTTATGAAAAAAACTTTAATAATTTCATTATATATAAAATCAATACGAAAATTTATATCAATAACTTTTATAGGAATCGAGTTATTGAAAATAATACCCAGATTTTTAACCGTGTGTCAAAATTAAATTTTGGTTTCACTGTCCGTTTTTCTAGGCTTATCTTATGAAATCGGGCATTCAGCAAAAAGTAAAGCAATAAATGACGTAAATAAATATTTCCTAATAGGATTGCTACAATTTTTGTTTTAATTAATCATGACATATTTACAGATTTACATTATTTCATATTTACAGTAATTTTTCTATTAGTGTGCTACCAAGTATCTTAGTAATATTACCTTAGTTTTTAATTAAACGACAAAATTACTTTACGTATCAGAAAAATTTGAGTCAGTCACGTATGAGATGTTTACATGGGTTTCTTCAATGTAAAGACTGGCGACGCTAGCAATGTAATTTATTGTTAAATGCTTTTTTTAATAGTGGCTGCCATTATTTTTGGTATAAGACATTCCAAATGACAGCCTCATTTAATAAACTTGTAGGTTGTGCAGTATTATCCATCTTATGCTACCTCGGTAGGAAGACTGGGACCAAACTATCTTCTTAGATGACACGTATGACTTAGTGACATATAGTGTACAATTAATCTTTAAATAACATTATCAATTCTAATTGATCATTTCACGAACGAACTCCATATTGCCTGCATTCTCAAACGTTGTTTTTTTTTCATTTTCCAAAACCAATAAATTCAAACACAAACACAATGTACTATTTATTTTACCTTTGTGAATAATCTGAAAACACACAATTAACCTTAAATGACCTAAAACCATTGATTACAAACCAAACCACGATATATAAAAAAAATAATTTTTAAACAAAAACCAATAAATAATTATGTCATTTACTAAAATATTGTTGTAGCTGTAATTTAATTTTTTTTTTTTTAATTTTAATTGTTATGAAAAAGCATAAATCATGCGGTCGAAAAACTGCTAACGAAAGAAAATAAATGTTGAACAACTAAATCAAAGAGCATAAATCGACAAGAATAAAAATACAAAAGAAAAATTTTGTTGTTCTAAAAATCACAAAGCGAATGTTGTAATTAATTTTCTGTTTAACAAAACACAAAGCACACCAATGAAATATAAAAGAAAATCTGTGAAAAATACTGGAAAAAATACAATTACAACAAAATATTCGATGAATTCTACTTTTTGTGTTGTTGAACGAAAAACGAGATTTTAAAATGTAGTTCTAAGAAAATAGAGTGAAAACAAAAATAAAATGTTTTCATTAATTTTTCAAACAATCAACAATCATTAATTTTAATTTACTTTCAAAAATTTTTTGTTGTTATCATCCTGAAAATATAAAAAACATACAATTTTATTGTTCATTAAAATAAGATACCCTAAAAATAAGTTAAACAGAACCGAAAAAAAAACTTTTAAATCAGCGAGCATTACCTTAGAATTCATCTTCAAGCAATTTAAACAAAATCTTTTAATTATTTGTCTGGTTTGTTGTTGTAATTTATATCATTTTTTTAATGATGGCCCATCCATAGCTGTAAACATTTTTGATAAAGTTCACAGAAGAGAAAACAATTTCTAATTCGAATCATGTTTTAGTTAGCTACGAGTTAAACTAAGAAAAATAAATAAAAAGGAGTGGACTACTTAGAAGTCAGAGAGAGAGAAGAGAAGGAGCACATCGTCTGCTCACGTGTTTTTGTGACTTCATATGGTTACCGCTGGGCAACTGATATATCAGGGTTAGTATAAAGTATTAAGTAGGATTCCATATAGTTGAGTGAGGTTAAAGTTTTTATTCTGTCAAAAATGTATGCAAACATGTATCGTATCCTAAATCATGTGCTGCAGTCCTGTTCTCAATATTTAAAACTCAAATAAAGAGTTTAATGTAGGTTCATTACTTTTAGCAGGCAATTACATCCCATCAACTGTAATGAAGCGCTGCTTCGTTGATAAAACAATGGTGTGGCATAGCAGGCTGCGCACCTTGATGAGAATTTAAAGCCCCAAGCTAGCTTCAGCCTGTGGGAACGAGAAAGAAGTCCTGCTGCTCCAACACAAATAACAGTATTGTACGCGTATCTCTGGATAAGAACGGATTACGGAAGAGCAAGTGCAAAGGGTAGACTTTGGCGACCACCATGCGTGAAGAAAACCGCGATCACTACGTCCACCCCCATCTTTCATCACACATTCACATGCTCTCGCACCTCCTACACCTACATACTCGCACACATATTTTCAGGTACACACACACACACCCCATACATATAATCAGGTACACACACACACATGCACACAAACCGTATCGCGTTAAACTCGAATTGACTTCTAGTAAAATTAATGCAAGGTTTATCTTCATTAAAACTGACTGAAATTCAAAGTTACTTATCCGTATTTATTTATTTAGCGTATGGTTTTTTTTTGTGACACATTAAAAATTAAACTAAAAATAGGTAGACTCTTCTATGAAATCTACCTAAAACAAAACATGGATACACATTAAATGAACTTACAATCGATTTGATTGCGCGTCTTTTAGTAAAAAGGTAAAAAGTAAAATATTTGAGCACTGGGCAGTACATTTGAACATTAGATGTTTACATCGAGTGTGTCTATCCATGCTACTACATCGGGAGTTGCCAAATGGATGTCTGAGATGTTGCTATTGTAACGTCAAATTGGACACACTGGTTTGTTGTGGAGCGCCGCAGTCATACTCAGAGGACTCTGAAATGCCCCACTTGTAGAAAGAATCAGCACAACGTCCATGATTCGTTCTTATTCGGTTTAATGTAGTCCAGGTATGACGTGGCAAATCGAAACCAGGTTGGGTAGAAGTCGAGTTAGTAATAGAAAGGCCAGTTGTGTTGTAATGATGCCAGGAGGTATCCCAGGCATCCAAGATATTAAAATTAGTTGCCAACAGGTTGCTGGCAGTTTTATGTGGAGGCTTTCTTGACTTCAATCGACAACGTGTGTGGTCACCGTAATATTCGCGAAAGGGTAACGTGATGTTGTTGGTTACCTTTTTATGTTCACGCAAGAGAGCATGCGAGCGTCTGAGTGCAGGTGGAACGATATTGCTTAACACAGGAAGCCAAGGTAAAGGGATGGATCTGATAGTACCACTTATAGTACGCATCGTGCATGCAGCTGGCAGTCAACTTTTTCAGTATGTGTGCTATTCAACCAGACTGGTGCGCCTTACTCAGCCACTGAGTAAACCAGACTTAGAGCAGTTGTGCGGAGGGTAGCTGGAGTAGCACCCCATGTCGAGCCTGCCAGTTTGTGCAATATATTGTTTCCCGTTTTAAGTTTTTTGACGTATTTTCTAGGTGGACTTTAAAAGAAAGAGTTCTATCGAAAGTAATGCCCAGGTAATTTGGCTGTTGATTGTACTTAATGACAGTGCCGTTAAATAACACTGATAGTTCGTGTTTTGCCAGTTCCGTCCATACTTATGCGTAAATTGTCCTTTTCATAAAAAGGGTAACGCAAGAACATTTCCGGAACAATTCGCTAGGATTAATCCTTTCTTAAACAAAATACGTTTTGTAGATAATGATAAAAATTACCTTACATAAAATAGTAATCCAATGTCCAAGAAATTTTAGTTATAAAGCACAAAGAACACTTTCGCTCTGCCGCAAGAGAATCATTGTTTGACTTAAAGTTGATATATATTTCCGTCCATAAATAGTAAGATTCTAATAGACTAGCGACCCGTGATCACTCCTAAGGATTCTCAAATGATATGTTGGATAAGATGGGTTGATAACGGTGATGTATTTATTAGAATCCCCAATTTTGATGAATTAAGAGGGATAGGTTTTATAAATTCCAGAACGTCGTTCCCACAACGGCTTGTCAGCTTTGTTATATTCCCACGCCATCATATCGTCACCACCAGAATGCAAATAGAAGCCTATACAGCTTAATTACCGAAAACCAAATAAATAAATAAATATTGTTTGTTATGGTGTATACTTGGTTCAGTTTTACAACAACAAAAAAATTCAAGTAATTAGTTTAAATCTAATTAAGCTAGTGCGGAACGATGTCGAGTTGAATTTATATGAATCACTTCACTTCTTACAAATCCTATGTGTTTCAAGTGCTTTTGATTAACAATTAATTCCAGAATTGTCCTATGATCGGTTAGATTATTTACCATAGCTTTGGATCCGGGAGCAGATAACGGCACACCCCTTTTTGTTTAATAGCAATTGGCGGTTTAAAATTCGTTTGATTTGAACAATAGAGGGAGTTTATAACACAGTTAATAAATCTCAAGAAACAAATTTTTACATTGTTATAAATAATTCCATTCAGATAGATCGTTATTCTCCGATAAGGGCTCTACATGTATTCACGCCTGCACATCCCCATTCACACATACATAAACCCACACTCTCACACCCACGTACACATTCCCATTCATCAAAAAATATATAAAATATAAAATTTTGACTCACCCCATGATGACGATCAATCCCACTCCCATAGTACCTGGTCTCGCCTCCAAATGCAAGATATAAGCCTTTCCTTCCTTACTCCCTGTGACTTCGATCTGAGTCACCCACCGATACTTTATGCCAAATCCGTTAAAGCTTGGTGTATATTATATCCACTTCTGTTATAGGTTCGTATCACTTCAATATCTAAATTAAACTCAGAAGCTGGTTGAGGTTACGGTTTGTATGTATATATTTTTTCCTGCTTATTATTTTTTTTCTTTGGTTAACAAAACAAAAGTATCATTGTAATACATATCCTATGTGCATTATTATTATTTACAGCACTAATCCGAACATATTAATTTTACTTTTAATTAATTAAACGCTAGCACTATTGCGTTACCTAACCTAATTGCATTGTTATCAGTTCCGAAACTAATCCAAACATATTAATTTTAATTGTAATTAATCAAACAAAGCAAACACTATTGCATTATGTAACTTAAGTGCATTGTTATTATTTACAGAGCTAATCTGGACACAGTAATGTTACGGGCACAGTTCAATATATTTTAAATTTTAGACTATTTAAAGCAACGTCATACTCAACGATTTTAACTATTGTAACAAAAAACTAAGACGTTATACTACGGACATCGTATAATAGCATTCAATAAATTAACATAAATCAAGAGACGCGGTAGTGTCTTGCGCGCCATGTTTTGAAAGACACTACTAGTATATATACTGTGCACCGAATAGGTTTTAAAGGTTAAAATTTTCATTTCGAATAATTTGCATTTTTTCTACAACTGTATTCAAAGTTATCAATAAAAGTATATCTTATTTAACTCTATGTTTCTCATTAGTAAAAAAAAAGTCAGCATTCATGCTTTTTTCTGAAAGTTTATAAAATCACAATTTTGCTTTCCCAAACTTTTAGTAAAATTAAAATGTTTTTACAAATGTTTATACCACGTTGGTAGCATTGATATGAATGTAGTAATTTAGTATCATTTTGGCGAATTTTCAAAAACCAACCAAATGTACAGAATTGAAAAACACAAAATTATGCGAATTGAAATTTATTATCCCTCAATATTGGTAATATTTAACAACAGTTAAAAAACTTAAACACGAACCCAGATTAGTTTGCAAACATATAGTTGTTTTCGATAACAAATATATGTTTGTATCCAGAAAACCTATCAAATGTTTTATTAATATATTAAATGGAAGTTGGTAATTATAAAGATATTAGAAAAAAGAATATATTTAGACTATGCTTTCAGTAAAGAGACCTATTATTGATGTGTTAAGAAAACGATGTTGTGAAAACATGTATTTGGTCTATTATGTAAATTTGTTATCTGAGAGAACCCAACAAATGTTATATCGATAATAAATTTTAATTTTTATTTCATTTTATTTTAGAACGTTGGTAGTTATTTTGAAGTGATAAGATTAAAAAATAATTTAGTAGGCTTTAAAATTTTGTGTTTTTAAGCTTTATGAGATATAAAGAAAAGAATTTGAGAAAATTTTATTATTATTTTAAGGGTTCCGTACTTTGAAAAAATAGAACATAACACTTATGGTGAGGACTTGATTGTTTATTATCCATTATTCACAACGACTTTCTCACTGAAAATGAAAATATATGTATTTACGTATATTTATGTGGTAAGATAAGGCGAAAATGACAAATATGTGTTGATTTCGAGATTGAGGTGATATATAACCGTAAAAACTGAAATTTTTTAAAACTTTCAGTCAATCATAGACTATAAAGTTTATGGAAGACACCAATGGTACTTGGCTGAACATAATCAAGAATTTTTAAAAAAAATTGTTTAATTGCGAAACACTTAATTTCACATCTTTTTTCGCACAATGTTGTTTTGTTTATTATTTATTTTGAGTAAATTACAATCGATTTGAGCTTTTATGCTATCCTCAAGATCTTTTATAAAATTGTTATGTTAATTTTTTAAAATTATTAGTCAAAGACTATAGTTTTTATGTGTGTGTTTCCGTTGTATGTAATAATTTTATTAATTTTCGAATGCATTGCTTTAGACTTATTTTCGAATATTTCTTTTACTTTTTCATGAGTTGTTCATGTCATGAGTTGAGACCTGTTTACATAAAAACGATACTTTTATTTTTTAAAATATTGCACCTAGGTCCTAGATTGATAAAAAATCGAGAGTAAAGTTCTCTGTAGAAAACATTTTATATGGATAATAATAATTTGATTTTCCCATATTATATTATAACTTTACAAAAAACAGTCAAATCGTCGCAAAAACAACCAAAAGGCTGTAAAAAAGCCGCGCCATGTTTTTCTTTAGCTTGAAACTATCATTTTAACTATAAAAAATTAAATTCTTGTATCTTATTCCTTACAAAAACTTCTCAAATCATACAGCACTAGTTATAAAATTTCTTAATGGCATTTTGTTTTCTAAACATCTAGCTATATTATATAATTTAAGTAATACTCTAGAACTACATATCATAATTCTAAAATATATAATAAATATGCACATTTATTGAAATTTATTCAAGCAGAGGAAATATAATCTATTTTTTTTTCTATAAAAAACCGCTCACTTTCACTTACATATTTCTTGAACAAAAACCTTGGCGCGACCTTTTCTCAATTAATTTAATAATGTCATTCCTAAGGTCTATTTTCAAACGACTGTGAAAAGCCGATGAATTCAACAGTGGACTTCTAATTATATTAATTAAGTCAGTATCATATTTTCTACAATTTTCCTGAAGTATAGTAATCTATTTGAAATTCCCTTTATATTATTACGGTATGCTTAATTTTATATAAGACATGATTTGCTGTAAGAATATCTAGCAAATGGCAACTATAACAATATAACGATGACTATGAAATAACATTATCAATAAATTTCTTTTCGTACTGAATTTTAACATTCATTGATATTCATTTAAGATTGCTATTTAACCAATGGTTATTTCAATATAATGTTTATTATGAGTCAACCATAGTCACTATGCGGTTGGCTTTATTGTCATATTAAGAAAAGGTCGCACCAAGGTTTTTGTTCAAGAAATATGTAAGTAAAAGTGAGCGGTTTTTTATAGAAAAAAAATAGATTATATTTCCTCTGCTTAAATAAATTTTAATAAATGTGCATATTTATTATGTATTTTAGAATTATGATATGTAGTTCTAGAGTATTACTTAAATTATATAATATAGCTAGATGTTTAGAAAACAAAATGCCATTAAGAAATTTTATAACTAGTGCTGTATGATTTGAGAAGTTTTTGTAAAGAATAAGATACAAGAATTTAATTTTTTATAGTTAAAATGATAGTTTCAAGCTAAAGAAAAACATGGCGCGGCTTTTTTACAGCCTTTTGGTTGTTTTTGCGACGATTTAATCTTACAGGACACAAACAAACATGTGATATATATTTTTTTTCTAATTTTTAGCTATATAAAAAGAACCATTGGTTAAAAGTGCATTATTGGTTCCACTAATGTAAATTCATTACCATTATTAATGCACATCAATTTTAATTACACTATCTAGAACATTTTAATTTTTGGGTTATGCTAAATACCGGTATGCTCGACAACTTCCATCAGAGCATATATCTTACCAAGATGTCATACCTTTAGGTATCGTATACTATCGTTTTTGGAATCACAAATAACTAATACAAGGCAAATTTAATTTACGATACATCACCAAATAAGATGTTATTTTCTATTTTCGATTTAAATCACATTCTCCAAATGACATCCATTACAACCAAACCTCAAAACAAACAATCCAATAAGAAAATAAATTGTAACTGAGAGGAAAAGAACATCTATCGGCTGTTATTTATAGTTAAGCAATGGCCGTTTTTAAACGATAAGAGGAAAATGGTAGGCATTATCTGGTAGATTGTTTTACTTTCAACGATAATAAAACCCACCAAGGAGATTGCACATCTGCTTCGTAGCAAACTTGAAAAAAATATGTAAAAGATGATTACGAATTATATGTAACATATGGTGTTCGAAAAAGGAATGAAAACAATTTCAAAAGTCCTTGGCATTAAAGCAAACGAGCAGTAATATATTGAACTCAATTTATAAATTAGGGCATGTGAGAAAGTAGGGCGAGTCGAAATTAATGAGATTGTACAACCGCTTCGTAACACAACATGTAATACTCCATATCTAAGATTGAGAAGGCTACTATTAACTTAACAGAGCTCCTCAGCTACATCGTATTTATTACTTGGGCTTGTGATATCTCACTGCTATTGCCAGTGGTATGTGATATATCACGGTAATTCAATTGTCAATAGCAAGGATTGAAGTGCGCGTGGTTGTCACAGCCATCAATAAATACAAAATTAAAAAAAATACAAATCAGCAAAAGTTGATCAATAAATGCATAGCATTAATAACACCTTTTTACTTCACCACAATTTTAAATTGTGTGAAGTAATGCAATCTATCGAGAAAAAAAAATCTTACATACCCCAAATTTTTCTTTCCTTTTGTTTTGGACCATCCTCAATCTAAATAGCCAATAAAAATATTGGTGCATGTCTGTAAGTGGGTGGTTTTTGACATTCCGGCAAAGGATCTTGATGAAACTTTAGCAAATGATCTAAATTCACTTGAAAATGGAAGATCTGAATTAATTTTGATATTGGACAAAATGGCGAGAGCTCGCCCGAACACCTCTAAGTTCAAATCTTCAATAACTTCTAATCCCGGCTTTTGATCTTATTGAAACTTGGTATATAAGGTTTTAGCATACTGTTTCCAATATTTCTGTATATCAATTTCCGGTTTCTCACTTCACAAAAGTATTTTTTAGGTGTTTATCCCTACTGTAGCCTACAATTATTGATTGATTTTCATGAAACGTTGATAAAAACTTTCAAATAACATGGGAAAGATTTCATCAGCTTTTGGGATTTATCCAATATCAAGGGTTGGGGATTCACCATACAACAGGTGCTTTTTATCATGTTTTCAATGTTTGACACCCCCAATACCCTCCTTCTTTATCTCTATGTTCTTATTTGTTAAGTGATTTGTAGACACTTACCATCCTTTTTTATTTCGTTTTGTTTAGAGCCACTTCCAAAAAATCTGCATTTGCATTGATATTCAATTTGCATTTGCATTGATATACAAGTCAAACAACAAATTTTGCAACATATTATGTTTTTTAAAATTTGTCTGTATCTATAATTTATTTTGTGTCTCACTCTAAAATTATTACTCTTTTGTTACTTTTCATAGCAACTCGTAAGAACAGCTCATAGATGTTAATGTTAATGCTATTTTTAGCTCTTAAAAAATTTATGAATAAATGTATGAGCTCACACAAAATGTTGAAGGCATTGTATGAGGAAATGTTTAAAAATTTGTTGATTAGCTTTTTGCATTCATATATTTTTCTCAGTCTAAATTATGGATTGCAATCTGGTTGTATTTTTTGAATCCCGGGACTACGGGATTTATAAATTTTAGATTCCGGGATCCCAGATCTCCGAATCCCGGGATTTAAAATTTATATGGAAAATCATTAATAATTAAGAAAAAAAAACAATTTTCAAATAAAAAACACATTATTCATTATTTAGTGTCGAAAAGAATATACAAGCTAAAAAATTGACCTTCTTATTCAAGTTCTTAAAAAAATTAAAATTCCAGAACCGAAATAAAACTTTAATAATATTACGTAATAAAGAAAAACCAGTTCCCTACATTTTCGAACGATTTAAGAAATAGGATTTTAGAAAACATAATTCGTTAACTGATTAATCATCAAACCTGTCTGTAATTTGAAAATAATATTTCCATAGGTTGAAAAAGCACGTTTCTATTCCAAACTTCTTGGTGGAATTTTCAATAAATTTTTGTACATTCACTGCAAGTGGGGCTCTCTATGATGACTTTGCTTGAGTATTTTCACATCTCTCCCAATTTCGGTGACAAAATTAATATATTTTGGAATTTGGGTTGTTGCTTTCTGATCAAAGAGGTTTTGTCTAGGCATTAAGCGTGAATTAACTCTGCGTTGCCTTTCATCCTTTCTAATTGCTTTTCTGTACTAAATTGACTGGGACCACGTCCTCAGTTATATTTTCGTTGTAATCTGTGCTCATGTGAGTAGTTCGATCACTCGTTTTACGTCCCACGTCTGCTGCTCAATGTAACGTTAAATAATCTTCAATAATAAAAAAAAGGAGCTTTGACTTCGAATAGTTAATATGTTCGATGTATAATCAACAAAAGCCGAGTTGCCATTCTGCAAATACTTGAATACTATATATGTTTCGGTTCCTCTTACCTTTATGCTAGTTATTGAGACATTCGTCAACTCGCGAACTAATGAGTTGCTTTGATTTTCAGGCATACTCAGGACAAACTGAAGAGCTGCAAAGGCATAGGACAATATTTCATTAGAGAATAGCAGAAGATGGAAGGTGCTACCGTTGACTTAATGAAGTTTATGGAAAATATTTTGTAATTAAAATTAATATCGATTTTACTTAGGATAAGTAAAATTGATAAGGATCAATTTTACTTATATAAAGAAAAAAAAAACGAAAAGTAAAAACATTAAATTAAAAATATCAATTATGAGATAAAAACATTATAGATGAAATAAAAAAAAAATTTGAGATTAACTTAAATAAAAATAATAATACAAAAAATTGTGTCAATTATCACGAGAAGAAAAAAGAGTTTGTCTATGAATGCACGATTACGTCTGCGTGATGCGGTGGAAAATTTAACCCAACAAACACCGCGTGCATCATAGAACTGCCATGGCGTGCTAACACTGATGGGAGAAAATTGTGGGAGAAAATTTGCAAGATTGTAGAGTACATTATACTTTCAAAATAATGAAATTTTGAGTGCAGTGGTTTAAACTAAGAACATTAAAACGGCACCATTTTAAGGTCAAATAAAGAATATAATGCGAAAATTTTGCTGCCACACCGTGTAACGCTATGATTGAACTATGATAACCACATGTGAATGTACTTGGACGTCTAAGTGAGAACATGCCATGATGCGCGTTACCTCATTGTGCTAACATTGTGCCGCCACAGTGTTTGTTGCGATTTTTGGTAACGTCATTGCGACAGTAATGAAGATTGCGATCGTATTTTGAAGTTGTAAAATGAAAATGTATGTGTGTGATTTTTGTCGCGATTGCGTTTTGATTTTGTTTCGATTTTTTTTAAAGATAGCATTTAAATGAAAAAAAATCATAATTCAAAAAATTTTAATATTTGGCTTACATATAAAAAATAATATTGATTTTTCACAACTATCTTAATATTATATAAAAACTAATTTAAATATCAGTAAACCGAAATGAGAAATGACAAACAAAACATATTAAATAAATATAATAATTTTTTTAAATAACTAAAATTAATTATTGAAAGGGCCCGTTTGTTTTTGTGTATTTTTTCATTACCTCTACAAAATAATTTTTTCCGCACATAATTTTAGATGAAAATAACATTTATTACTTTATATTTATTACAAACTTATCAATTTATTTTTACGAAAGTCATATTATCTTATAATAAATAAATTTAAAAAATTGAAATATTTGAATAAAAAAATTTTTTAAGAAACGCTTTTCTTTACTTCATTGTTATGCATACTGTAAAAAAAACTACTAAAAAGCAAAAATAAAAATAATTCCAAAACTCAAATAAATTTCTAAAAACCTCTGTAAAAATATTCAAAAATAAAAATAATTCCTAAGCTCGAATAGATTTTCTAACAAATTCTGTAAAAAAATTCAAAATTGAAAAAATCTGACACATTCGTTAAAGAAAAGCGTGGGACGCTAATCCTACACGCGAAACATTGACGGTAGGTTTCAATTCAATTATATTGAAATTATAATGTTTCTTTATTGTAAACTGTCTTCGTCTTTGAGCATTTTGTGTCAACGAGTAACGTCTTCTGTTTCCATTGCAATTTTTTTTATTTTCTATCTATACATTACTGGCATCATCTTCACCTCTATTTTACTAAGTTTTTTTACACTATGTACATACTATATTATACTTCCTGTTATAAGGGTAACCCTCAAAACATAAATGGATTAATTGATTGATACCATGAACATGTCAGGTTAAACCGAGTTTTTTTCGACCTTTTCATGATTTTATTTCAATGTGTACCTCATTTTTGAGGATTAATTTATAATTTTGATGTTTTTATTATGCAATTTTATACAATTAAGTTAAAATGTTTTAACTTAATAGGAAAATTGAAGTAAAAGTTATCATTTTGTGACTAGAAGCATCTCAAAGCATCATGTTTAGGATCTAACATTGTCAATTGCATGCGGTTTTTATATAAGAAGTGTGAATTATATTTTTTTGTGTATATTTTTCGAATACTTTCTTTCAACGATGTAGCAATGATATAATTATTTTATTTTACATTCATTTAGAATCACAATTGATAGTAGTTGCAATTCCGTCAATGTTTCGCGTGTAGGATTAGCGCCCACGCTTTTCTTTAACGAATGTGTCAGATTTTCTCGATTTTGAATTTTTTTACCCAATTTTTTGGAAAATCTATTCGAGCTTTGGAATTATTTTTATTTTTGAATTTTTTTACAGAGGTTTTTAGAAAATTTATTTGAGTTTTGGAATTATTTTTATTTTTGCTTTTTAGTAATTTTTTTTACAATATGCATAACAATGAACTAAATTTTTTGTATTTTTCATTTTTGTTTATTTAGTTTATTTTTTAATTTTTAGTCATCAACGCCTTGAACAGTCGAAAATTCTTTTTGGTCACGTTTTTAAAAGAATTCAACATATTTTTCAGCACAGAATTTAGCATTTGTTAATTGATTTCAACGATGTACATTCTTTTTTATACATCATATAAATCATTTTCTTATGATAACACTACAATAGAAATTTTATTTACTCTTATTATAATTTTCGCAGTCTTTTCATCTCTTTTAATGCTAAACTATGCATGGTTTAGTCCATGTTAATTTTTCACACTGCAATTTTTCGATCCGCAAGTGATCTCACTCGGCTCAATGCAACGTAACCCTGTTCTTCCGCAAACAGTTTTGGTCCCAAATTAACAATGGCGTAGTCAACAGTCAAACTTTGCATTTTATGAACTGTTGAAGCCCACGACAAAATTAAGAGCAGCATTCCTCTTTCTGCAGTGCCGTTACCCTCTTTTGCTGGAAACTGGATTGAAATCAGTTCAATAACCTGGACACCTATTTGATCGAATCTCACTTTTACACGCGGAATATCTTCATCGTACACCTGTGCTCACCGAAAATGAGGCCATATCATTTCTTCGATGAACCCAATGGCACCGTTCACCAACCCTTTGGAAACGCCAATGTTTGACCGAAGCATGACTTTGGCACCCACAAAAATTGTCAATTATTTCGGAAGACCACCTGTTTTGTTTATATTCGATGGGATGATGCTTTCTAAGGCGATGTTGTCGATATTTCTTGTCGAGTCGACAATTTGATCTTGAGCTTTTATCAAAAACATTTCAGTGTTTTTTTCTCGGTAATGTTGTAATACCAAGTTATTGTGGTCATGCACTGGCTGATTTGTTGGATATATCCACAACGCTCTATCAATCGAAAACTCACCCGTAGAATCCGATGAAACTTTTTGGACTAAGACACTGATATGTTCGCCACGAAGTTCACCAACTCTCAACGCGTTCAGAATATCAATGAATGTATTATCACCTTTTTGTCTCAAGTTTTCCGTCAGTTCACAAAGGGAAAAACATCTCCAAAGATGTAAAGCTGGAACCATGCGTTCCGGCTGCTCAAAAACTTGATGTCCGCGAACTGGCGGCAGCTGTGAAAGATCGCCGAAAACAATAACGTTGATTCCACCGAACAGTTCATCCTGATTTTTGAGTTGTCGCAGCCTTCACTCATTCATACATAAAATCTCATACGGAACCATTGAAATTTCGTCTATGAAGAGAAACTGAATGTCTTTCTACTGTAGTCTCATAATTCGAAGATAATTCCCCGTCAAGTGTGGCATTTCCAATATACGACCATCCTTTTGAACTGGCAAATTGAATGTGCTATGTAATGTGGTTCCACCAACTAGTCAAGCAGCCACACCGGTCAGCGCACAAACCTTTACGGAATTGTTGTCACCTGTAAACAATTTTGAATTTTAGCATAAAATAAAATTATACATTAACATACGTATAAAAAAATGTTATTTTACGTTACCATAACAACGATTGATTTGGTTTTTTAGTACCGTCAGCGTAAAGGTTTTTCCAGTTCCTGCCCCAACTGTTATGAAGATGTATTCTCGTTCTTTGGACCCCAGTGATTGTTCTTCGATACTTTGTGTGATTCGATTGTATAAATTCCTCTGACCGACGTTCATAGCATTCCGAAGTTTGGTGAATTCCTCATCCTCCATCTGGTTATCAGCAAGAACATTTACTTCGTCATAATCTTCAGCTGGTTCGTATGACTCTAATACTTGGAAAGCGTGTATCTGGATGAAAGCATTCTCTAATTGCATATCACATTCTCTGTACAGGTCCATGTGAGCACTTATCACCTCCAAGTGTTCTTCCTTTGCGAGAAAAGAATCTTCCGCTGAATTAAAGTTTTTCAGAATTTCAGCTTCATTCCGGTACGGCATATATTGCAGGAGTAAGCTGTATAGTAGAAGTTATCTGGGTCCGTCGCTGCTCTGAAGTAAGGTACTCTAACGCTTGCTGGACTAGTTCTCTTGCGCATTTTCGTTTAGTCAAGCAATTTTATAAGCGGCGAATCCGCATCGTCTTCTTCTATGTGGAACTCGTTATCTACATTTGCTTCGTCTTCTCTTTGTCTTTTGGGATAATGAGGTTGGAACAACATGGCAAATTCCATCAATGGCATGTTTTCAAAATCATAATCTATATGTTGGAGCGGACGCTTCTCATACCTTTCGAATATACTTGTAAAGTAGCCCACTGCTGTTCTGTTTTAATCAAATTTGAGTATCTTATATCTTTGCACAGGTTTCGCCTGCTTAGAAACACAAACATCCTTGAGCTGTCACGTAGCGGTAGATGGCACAATCGGAAAACACACTCACAAGCTGAGACCTTAAATAATTTAGTTGACTCTGCAGTTTCTTCCCGACGGATATTTCGAATAGCCCTGGCAACTGACGTTTCGAGTCCAGCAGGTTCTGTTTTTGATATATATTTTGCTACGTAATAGGCTATAGCTTCATTGGTACCGCACGGTTGGATATCAATATTACCTTTCCAAAGCCTCAAAAGCGTTGGGTTGTAATTGTCAACCCATTGATCTTCCTTACGCCTTTTCAGTAACACAATCCGTCCGTTACTTAGAACAAATCTTCAGATGAATGAGCAACTATTTTAGTTTCTGCACATTTATAACGAGGGAAACTGAAACGACAATTGACTGTTGAATTCTTTTTGCACGTAGCGTAGTGACGATGTATTTGACATTTCTAAACTAATTGGCCTTGTTCTGGGTCTTCTTCAGAAGGGAGTTCACAGGAACAAATTCGGTCAATGTGCTGTAAGCCTTCAGGAGTATCGAATGCAGGACAATTCTTCAACCAGATAACCATATGAAGATGAGGACTACCTCGGTTTTGAAATTCTATTCGCCACCCGAAATCAATGACTTTTGCTCCGAAAACTTCATTGCTGTTCTTCAAAACTTTCAAAATAGTTAAAACTCGAATCATGATATGACGACTTACAACTACATGGTTTTCTACAATAAGTCGCTGGGTTTCTTGCACTGTTAAAGTTTCAGGGTCGATGTCAGGTCGATTATTAGCAATTAGTAAAGCCTTTCGCATGGAAGTCCACCCGAGGTCGTTGCAGCTTAATGTTATGAAGTGATGAGGAGGTCCTAGATAGCGAATAAGTGAGAGGAGCTCATTGAGACTGGTCTGCCAGTATGCAGCCGACCCTCTTAATTTTTTCATTTAAAGATAGACATCACTTACGAAGCCATCCTGGCCTTGAACTTTTTTACCACAGGCAGAGATTGTTGATTTCATGCAAAAGTACTCAAACATTGACAAGGCGTAGAAAAGGTAATCGTTCCATCGAAATCGTGCTTTGTTTCCAAGTATTCGGAATTGATAGTAGTCCAGTGGTGATATCTTTACTATTTTTCTCTGACTCAATCCATTTTTCCCAAATGGAAAAAAATAAAACCAAGCAAATTCTTCAACTTTCAATTCATGAAATTCGTTAACTATATTTCCGTCTGTTTTTTGAACTATTTCATTCAATCTCCTCGAAACTTCCTACTCATGCTCAACATTGCGTTGTACACAATCGATAGAAGCCATCATTGATGTTTGCATAGGCACATAAGTCTAGGAAGTAAAATCTTCAGGAACCAACAACAAATTTCGAATTAATTTAATTGCTAATGTTTTTACATGCAATTTTAGAACAACAAATTACTACCGTCATAACTTGTTCCTGTATTTGATACCGATCGTCATCTTCAGCAATTCAGAACCTTTCGGGCCGCAGGAGTGAGAGTCAACAAAATAGAATTTGTTTTGAAATTTGATGATTGCGAAAGATTTTTAACCCGCAATTAAAATGCCTGTTGTATGAGTTTCGAATAATTTTGCAAGTCCATCGGATAATATGTATCCAAAATCTCGAGTATTCTCCTGATCACAGATACTTCCGTATATATCTGTATCATCAATGAACTGAATCTTGAAAGTTCGTCCAAACATGTTCTGATTGTTTTTAACCACATCGAAATCTTTGACGAGTATCCCGGTATCCGTTTGCTGGAACAACATATCTATCGTTTCGTTCGTCAATCAGTCTTCTTATAGTGGAATATAATTTGTCGGCTTCTATCATGTTTTCATTCATGATGTTTGTTTTCCATCGTTGCATGTCCAAGATTGAAGATCGCACAAAAGCAGCAAGAGCCATAGCGCAGCACTGAACTTCAGCGGTTTCAGGGTTGAAAATTTCCTGAAAAATATTATTATCCTAAGAAATTGAATACCTTCCGATTGTTTTTATAATCATTATATAATTAATAACTTACCGCGTTTCCTTGATGCCAAGATGCATGGATAATGCGTGAACTACTGCCAATAGGCACATATTCTGATATAATTTCCGCATTTTCATTTGGACCTTCAGTTTCTTCATTACTTGGGCCAGGATTTGATAGTCGAATCAAATCAAATTCATTAAGGTGTGCATTTTCATCAATAACAACGTCTCAGTACAATGGGTTTTTTGATTTAAGCCATTCTAAAGCTGCGATTAATTTAGTTCTGGAAACAGTGTAGTCTTGAGTAGAATTTGCATTTTCTAAGCGATCCGTTACTACTATAATAGCAGCATCCAAGGTTGATCGAGGTAGAAACGTAGGAAGTTTTGACGTCAAAAGTGTCCAAGGCAAAAAGGATTGCTTGACCTTTAAATCCATACTGCCCGTAAAATCCAGAAAACTTGAGACAATTTTAAGAAAAGGGTGAATCCAAAACAAAAGACGTTGTTCAGCTTGAGAAAATGCTTGAATTTCTGGTGGAATGTCGCCTGGGTCTAAATGGTTCCAGTAAACTTTAGCAGGTAGAGTTGTTTTGTTACTTCTTAAGTGTGACTTGCAGCGGTGACAAACTGTAAGGCGAACTTTATTTTTTAATTCAAGTGGCATCCAATCTGGTGGGCGGATTGGAATCTGGTAGTTTGACACTTGCTTGGGATAGCACTGCTTCGTACAAATATCACACACTTTGTCTGCAAAAATGTTAACTTCAGCCTCAAAATCGTCGTAACAACAATTTTGAGCTGTGGTAGTAAGCTGATTTCTTCCTTCATCTGCATTTTTTTCTTGACGTTCTGCTTCTTTACGTGCGCGTCGGCGTTGATATCCGTCCTTTTTTTTGCTAATCGAAGTACTTTCTGACTATGAGTTTCAGCATTGCGTTTTTTGCTTTTTCTAATTTTCGATTCCATTGAGTTGCAGTTTCTGATGCCTTTGCCATGCTAAAATGGAAATATAAGTCCTTATAAGCATTTAAATGGTTATTGCAAATCGCGACAGAAAAATCAAATACGAGAACAATTTATGACACATACCTTTATACCTGGATCCTTAATTGCACAATTTCACTTGATAAACGGTATATTAAATTAACAGCAAACTGAGCACCAACACAATAATTAAACTGACCCTTATTATGCTCACACAAACTCAAAATCGATACTCAAAATCAAGTCGAATCGTTAATTGTTGCACGAAACATCTCTACTGATTGTTTTTCTACGGCTTTTTGAAAAGATAAATTTGCAGAGTTCTAGATTAGGTTTTTTTGTCTGGTTTGTTTTGTTTTGAAAATTGACACGCATCAGCACCGATATTTCAAAATAAAGCCGAGAGCGTTCGAAATCTTCGCCGCATAGGATGTTTGTAAACATACAAATGCTGGGCGATTTATCGAGAAAATACCCAATTTATGAACGTAAAATGCATAATTTTATCTATCGTTTATCTATCGATCTTTATGTTGTGCAAATTTCGAGTTAAGTAGATCGAGAGAATTTGAATATTTCCAATGAAAATCGATTTTTTATTTAAACAACAAATAAACAACGAAAATTGTTAGTTAATATCTTAGATTATAAAATACACAGGATAAGTAATATATTTTTAAGTTGAAGTTTTTTTATTTACATAAAGTAGTGTGCGAATTTAACATGATAGTATTGCATTGAAAAAACACAGTAGCCTAGAAATTTAAATATCATCGAGGTTTTCTGTTGCTTGACCAAATATGCTTACAAAATAACAGACTTATGTAGATATTTTGTATTTAACATTTTTACCGATTAGAAAATGACCAACCTTATTCAATTTTATTTTATTTTTGTCAAAAGTATTTCGATTAAAATAAAACTGATTATATTAAAACTGAAAATTTCATCCTAACTAAAATTTTATCATGCACGCTTTGGTTTGGTTTCCATTTAAACTAAATTTAAAATGAAATGGATATTGTTTGCTGGTTTACTGTTTCAGGTTTTGTTTTAATTTAGAATGAAATTAAAACGAAATATATATTGTTTGGCAGTTACTTCTTTCTGGCAATAGAAGAATAATAATATATTTTTTTTCTATAAATGGAAAGAGATAAAAATGTTGCATGGGACCCTGTATTTTTGTGTTTATTTTTACAGGAGCCTTTTCTATTGTGGAAATTATTTTCAGTACGAAATTTGAGTTTAAAAAACAGCTTCAATTTTTTTTATAGTTCTATAGTGTACATACACAAAATATATAAAATATTACTTATCCTGTATATTTTATAATCTAAGGTTAATATGATATTCGTGTACTGTCATTGGATATACGTATGCCTGCAAAGTTTCACTCATTTTCATTGAATATAAGGCAGTCAAATTAACGTTACAAGATTTGATCCAATATTGTGAAGTAGAGAAAAGCGTTTAAAAAGTTATATGAAACGAGTCATTTAAAAAAATGTTAAACTACTTTTTCACTCTCCATTTTTTATTTTTTGTTTATTATTCTGTTTATTATCATTAAATAAATTTCGTATCATTTCGTTTTTTGTTATTACTTTTGATAAAAGGACGTTATGTATTTCGCATGGTGTCACAATGCCCACAAAATAAAGAGCAAATTTTGCTCGCAAATGCGTACATTTTGCCACCACACCGTAATGTCATGCTATGCTGGCACTATGATAACCATATGCGGATGCACTTGGTCTCACTCATCTCTCACCTCTTTCAAAAACAGTCTCATCTCTTTGAAAAACATAAATTAATTGTAAAAATTAACTAAAAATAAATAAAAAAATTAAATAAAAGATTTAAAAAAAAAATTAAACAAAAAAATATAATGAATTAACAAACAAAATTAAAATAGAGCTTATAAAAAAATAGATCGCCTTATATGAGTGTAAACTCGAAGGCATTTTTTTCATAATACTTTCAAAACTATTGAGTTTCGTAAATTACATCTTGACCATAAAACTTATTTAGGGTCTATATTATGAACAAGGATAGATAGAAAAAAATCCGAGAATAAAACTTTATCTTCGTCCGAGAATTTTATTTTTTAAGTGCCAATACTTCTAGGTTTGCCAAAAAAAATGTTGTCAAGTCTGTCAAAAGAATGATTTTCATTTTTTTAAAAAACATTGAACATGAAATTGGACATGGACATTTTTGAATTTGTTATAATCTTTGGAATATTTTTAGAATTTTGGAAAAAGTTTAAATTTTTGTTTTTTTATAATTTTTGCAATATTTTTCGAATTTTGAAAAAAAAAAATAGAAATTTGAATTTGTGAATTTTATAAATATTTTTAAAATTTTGAAAAAAGTTTCAATTTTTGATTTTGTAAGAATTTTTGGAATATTTTTAGAATTTTGAAAAAGTTAAAATTTTTGATTTTATTATTATTTTTGGAATTTTGAAAAAAGTTTCAATTTCTGATATTGTTATAATTTTTGCAATATTTTAGGAATTTTGGGAAAAGTTTTAAATTTTTGTAACGTTTTTGGAATTTCAATAAAAAGTTATAATATTTGATTTTGTAAGAATTTTCGGAACATTTTTAGAATTTTGAAAAAGTTTAAATTTTTGTTTTTATTATAATTTTTGGAATATTTTTGGAATTTTGAAATTTTGACAAAAGTTTATTTTAATTTTTGCAATATTTTTAGAATTTTGAAAAAAAAAAATAAAAATTTGAATTTGTGAATTTTATGATTATTTTTAGAATTTTGAAAAAACTTTTAATCTTTGATTTTGGAATATATTTAGAATTTTGAAAAAGTTTAATTTTTTGATTTTATTTAATTTTTACAATATTTTGAAATTTTGAAAGAAATATGAATTTTTGATTTTGTAATATTTTCTCGAATTGCTAAATGGAGAGGTTTTGGAGTGGTTTGCTGATTGTATCATCTTTTCACTAAATTATGTTAATTTATGATCTTTTATAATTTTCCGGCAAATTATTGAGGTTTCGTGTTAGTTTTGTAATAAATTTCCAAACAGGGCTAAAAACTTGCATGTACTTTAACAAAGGGTTTAATGTTTGATATACTACATCGCTGCCCAAAACAGGGGTATGTCCTCATAACAGTTTTTTTTGCCAAAAACTATATCACAATCCTTAACCCAGACCGAAATTTTGATTTCACAGAATTTGACATTTCAGCCCCTTTCTATTTTTTTAGATTGGGAATTAGCTATCTAATTTTGTTTTAAGTTACTTAATTGGCTTAGATTTTTATTTTTGAATGCGCAATTTAGTAAACATGTTAAATTTTCAATTCCTTAGAAAAAATTAAACTCAAACAAATTAAATTGAAACAATTAAAACTTTCTGTTGGTAAGTCTGTGATAATAATACGTTACAAACTTGTATTAATACAAAATTCCGCGTTATAAAAAATGTAATAAAAATGTTATAATTAGTTTGGATAAACAAACTAACATCTAAAAAAACATGAAATTTACTGCTTTTAACAATTTGTTTATTGTGGTGCTTTTTGCATTTTCCGTACATATTTTTATTTGTACAAAACTATAAAAACATTTGTTTTATTTAGCTTACTTGGATGAGGGTTACAAACATATACTATGAGATAGAACTAAATGTACAATCATTCAACGGAGTGAAGCACTTCTGAACGGAATTTCATAACAATATTTTGCCATTGCTGTTGTTGTTATATAATTTTCAAGCAGAAAAAAAATTACTTAATTTATGGCTTTTATATTTTATTTAAAATTAAAACAAAAAACCAATGCTTAATAAAGTAAAATTTAATTTCCGCGAAACACTACAAATAAAAGTTTTAAATTTATTTATTTTAGTTTTAATTTTTTCTAGGATCTGTTTTCTAAAAGTAATTAAATCTCTTGAAGTGCAGATTGGAAATGAAGAAACAAATTTTTGCTGTCGATGCTAGTTGTTGGTGAGTTGAGTTATTATAAAAATTAAAAAACTGCAAGTATCAGCCTGTTCAAACGAATTAAATGTGCTGATGGGGGTTTATTGGTTTCATCAAAATAAAGACTTTGTTTAAACTTGTAAAAACTTAAACCACAAATATTCTTTATAAACTTTTAACTTTTTCTTCTATTTGTATTTGAAATTTTTCGATGCCGAGTTTTCAAATTTTTGATTGAACTAATATAATACTTTTTCGTTTTTGTTTTTCTTTTGAAATGAAAAAAAAATTTAATACAAGAATCAAAATAGAAGATCTATAGAACATATTTTATTCAAAAAATTTTTTTTTGATTTTGCATGTGGTTTTGAATTTGCAAGTTTTATGTGGGAAACTTTTTTTTGTGTTTTTTTGTTACAATATCTTTTTATTTTGTGGTTAAATATTAAAACAGAGAAAATTATTATTATAATGTTTATGGGGCAAATAGAAAGTTTTTAAATTTAAGGGTAGTAAGTAAATATTTTCCCTTATGTATTTGAGCTTAACCATAAATTTTTAAATTATTCTCTCCAGGCATAGATTCATTATGCTTGGTTTTTTACGTTTTGCTGTTTCTGTGATAAAAAAAGAATTTTTACCAGACAATCTTTGGAATTTGTTTCGTTGTAGATTAGTTCAAGATTCATTTTTTCTAGGAAAAGTTAGTTTCTTGGCTCTTTTACTGTTGTTGATGTAATTTTTTATTGGTATCCATTAAAAACAATGAAAACACTGGTTTTCAAAATAATTTCTTGAACGATTTAAGATATTGGATAATGTGTTAACATATTTGAAAAAATAAATACAATTTGAATGTTTAGAATAAATATAAATAAAATATGATACTTAAATTACTGAACTATAATTGACCAAGTGATAAACTGTGTAAAACTACTAATTTGTTTACAAACTGGTATTCACTTAAAAAACATGTTCTATTTTCAATAGAAATTCGATTGCGTCAACCTCACCGCAAGGACATATATGGCGAATCGAACACCGAACTTGATTTAACAGCTGTATAGATACAGAATGGTGTAGTTGACACAACCGCATGTAATGTCTATGTGAAAATAAAATATAGTTCAATTAATTTCAAATATTTATATTTTTAAATAAGAAATGAGAACAAATAAGACCAAAGCAAAATTTTTTCATGGAAATAGTAATTATCTTTATTTGACTACTGTTATTTGCATGTAACACTTTATATCCATAATATAATAGCCTATCCCTCTACTACGAGCGTAACGTTTAAATTTCAATATGGGTACCGAGGTCGACTGAATCGCTATAGGTCGAGAGTTCAATTCCTGGCGTTTTTTATTGTTTTTTTTTAATTTTTTTTAAATAACATTGAAATTTTTGTTGCAGTTTTTTAAAGTTATTGATACTGTGTTTTCTTACTTCGTTTAAATTATTTTCATTTCGATATTAACAAGAATATTAATAATTTTTTTCAAAGTCAGTGCTAAAAATCACATGATAATCGTTTTCCGATATCATTATTTTTCATAATTTCATTACCGTGAAAAAAAAGTAAGAAAAAAAACAAAAACTACTGTATGAGTATGTATTTCTTTTTCAATATGAGTTGACATATACATCAAAAGAGTCTGATTTAAACACAGTTTAAGGCTGCGGACAATTTATTTCTAAACAATAGGGTTTAGAATATGTGTCACAACAACACATAAATACCTTTTAAGACCTAGGTCTAGACCTGGGTCCTACAACAACTGGCGTTCTAAGGTGTAGATTAACGCTTTTTTTAAACATCTGTGGGTTGAAGCCACCTGAGACTAAGTGTTCCGGCAAACTATTTCATTTGTATGCAGTTCGGACAAAGAAGTCTCTCTGCGATCTGCCAGTATGACAGCGCGGGATCTTTACCGTTTCACCGGTGGCGGCAGCCGATTGCCGAGTGGAACGGGGGTAAGAATAAGTTTGAGGCATGATGCCGCTGATTTCATCTGAGCACTGCTGATGACGATATTTGTAAAAAACAACGAGGTCAGCAACAGTGCGACGATGTTGTAGGGAATCAAGTTTTGATGTCAAAGTTCGATCACCCACAATTCATATAGCCCGCTTTTGAACAGAGTCCAAGAGGGCAAAGATGGAAACAGAAGCAGCACTCCAAACTTGACAGCAGTACTCCATACAGGGACGAATAAAGGACTTATAAACATGGAGCAATTGGTATGGAGTGAAAATTTCTTTGCATCTATTTAGGAGGCCGAGTTTTTTAGACGCACTTTTTGCCTTTGCCATTACATGATCGTTCCAGAGTAGGTCATTTGAAACTGTGACACCCAATAAACGAATGTTTTTACATTCACCTATTGGTTCATCACACATACTAAATAAAATATCTTTGGGGAACTCGGTCTTTAATCTGGAAACAATCAACAGCTGTGTTTTGGTTGAGTTGAAATTGACAAGGTTTTGGTCACCCCAATCGGCGACTTTATTCGGGTCTTTGTTCACGTTTATGGCAGCGTCTCTCCGGGCAGGATTAATTCGTTCGTGCATTTTACCTTTTGAAGGAAGGGGCTCGAACGACTTGTGCAGAGTGCTATCATCTGCAAAACTATTTATTGGGTTGTGGTGATTTTCAACAATTCGTTGATATAAATCAAAAATAAGGTTGGGGACAATACTGAGCCTTGGGGTACACCAGCGTTAATTAGTTTAGACTCAGATGAAAATCCGTCTAAGGTTACCGAAATGTATCGGTTGGATAGAAAATTTTGAATCAGCTTCACAATATTGGGATGAAACAAAATTGAAACTTATGAAACAAAATTGAAAAGTAAAAATGTTATTTTGAGATATGAGCTTTTCAGAAAAAAGACCTCATAGCACCACATAGCGGACATCCAATAAGTTATAAATTTTCAATTAGCATAACTATTTTTTGACTCATTTGCAAAAATTTAGAACGACGCAATGAAATTTGTACCAAAATTTGTAGCAAAATACAGACGCTCCATTTCGGAACAAAAAAAAAATCGTGAATTTGGTAGAACAAAAGAACAGCCTACAATTATCACAAATTAATTAACTAATTTTTTACTTGGGTTCACACACTTAATGGTGCTAAGTTTTTTACCCTATTCAAAAACCGTTGTTAGAACACGTTGTCTGTTGTTATTGGTGTTTTTTATCTTTTCTGTATTTTGTTTTTATTTTGACTCAAATTTAAAAGCGCAACACCCACGTTGTTTCATGAAAAGGGTGAAAAGAAATATGTTTTTTTTTTCTTTTCTCAACATCAATTTCTATTATATTCACAGATTCGATTATATCCAGAGTCAAAATTAAACTACACTTTAAAACCTACAGATTCTACTATTTAGAATTAAGAGTATTTATGTATCACTTACTTTCAATAGCAAAATAGCCTCCACATAGCTCCTCCAAAACTTACCGGAAAAAATCCCATTTGAATTGTTGAGTACATAGGCGTTAAAAATAAATCTTCTTTCGGTTTTTTCTGTAATAATAAAAAACGAAGAGAGACGAAATTTATTTCATGATAATAATAATAGAAAAATAAAAAGCATTTTTATATATCCTAACATGGCTGGGTTTATTTAACATTTTAGGAAATAATTTACATGCGTTTAATTTTAAATTGAATAATTTTAATTTATTATTTTAATATATTAATATATTATTTTTTGCAAATATAATTAGATGCGAAAGAAATTTTTTAGTGGAGGTAATAAAAACAATCTCGTTAAACAAACAGGCAATTGTAATAATTAATTTTAGTGATTTAACAAAATTATTATATTTTATTATTATTTTAACGTTTTTTATTTGTCTTGTTTCATGTCAATTTTTTGATATTTAAATTTAATTTTTCATAAGATTGAGAAAATTATGGAAAATTATTATTATTTTCTACACATAATTCAAATATTTAAATTTTTTAATTTCTGATTTTTATTTTGTTTTTAAATTGTTTCATTAAAAAAATGGCGAAAAATTGACGCATTCTTTACAAATATAATCACACTCATTTATTTTCAATTTAGAACTTAAATATACGACCACTATCTTCATGTATAAAAATTTTTGTCGAGTTTGATGCGGAATCGATCGGAATTGTATATAGTTTTTGAAGATTCAAATTAGATGTAATTTTGTACATTGATAGAATTGATAGGACTTTTTAAGTTCTTAGGATATGATAAGTAAGGTGTTGAAAAACAGGTTTATTTAAGTGTAAAGTAGTATTTTAAGAATCAGTAGTCTGTAAATAGTTTGAGATTCTAGTTAGAAGTTAAATATTATGCTTTTAAATTTTGAAGTTCATTTGAGAATGTCTACTACTTAAATCGTAGTAAAAATTCGACTCGGAATTGCAGATGAGAATTGATTATTCTTCCGCCTGTGACATTTCAATCAATATCAGTTCACACTTGTATTTTGGAGCTTTGGTTTTTGGAACAAATATTTTTTAAAGGTTGTGTTTTTTATTGAAATTTTAAAATTAATCTGTTGATGCGATGAACGAAAAAAAATCTGCGGTTGAGACTACAAAAAATAGAAAACCACAGTAAAATGCTGGCTGAAATTTTTTTAAAAATCTAATTTTTATTCATATTCTTGAAATTATATAACAAAAAAAATCTACATTTTAGAAATGGATCGATGACAACTACATTAAATTCGCTCGTTTATTTTTACGAAAGCTCATTTTTTATTTGTTCATTTTTTAACTATCAATCTAAAAATTGAAAATTGAATGCATAAAAACAGCTTTCGAATTATTAATTCTAATAATTGCTCAGGTCCACATACGAATATATTTTATCAGGATATCAAAACGTTAAACTTTAACCTTCACGTGAACAGTATCTACCCGGGTAGATATCACGGTTTTTGTAATTCAATAACTTTATGAGTTTTTAACCAATCATCATGCCTGTTCAGCTATGTGACTAATTTTTAAATTGATTTCGCAAAATCTGAGAAAAAAATATTTTGGACTTCCTTTTAACACTTATTTTGGATTTTTATGGTTTTTTTTACGCTAGAAAAAAATATCTACCTGGGTAGATATTTTTTCCTTGGGTTTTATATGAACATTTTTACTGGTCAATGTGAAAAACAAGTAACTTTATTTTTAAATATATGCTTTATTGTATGCTTATACAAAAGCAAAATGATATTATGATATTAATACACGTTTGATATTATTACACGTTTGTTGATATTATGTAAGTTGATATTACGTAAGAAAACAATATCTACCCGGGTAGATATTTTTTTTCCTTTTTTCTTATATGAAAATTTTTACTGGTCAATGTGAAAAACAAGTAACTTTATTTTTAAATATATGCTTTTATTTTATGCTTACACAAAAGTAAAATAAATACACAGTTACGTTTGTTGATATTATGATTTATGTAATATCTACCGGGGTAGATATTGTTCATATCAGTCGCTAAAAATTTCCGTTTCCGCGAAGGTTAACTATTTTAGAAATTAGTTTAATGGGAACTCCTCAGATATGAAATTGATTAGTGGTATATCACTGCTAGTGGTACTCTAAAAAAATTCATAAAGATTCAATAAACGCTGTGTTTCAAATTTTATAACCAAATTATACGTGAAATCTATAAATTTTTTCATATATAATGCAAAATATTTATAACATCTGTTTGTCGTTTGATAACTCAATAATGTATACTTTAAACCAGCATTTAAGCAAGAATAATCGTATATTTTTTGTAAGTTTGTATATTTAATAAAAATGCTTTAGCAGTATTGATACAGTATGAAAAAAATAATAGAATTTTCAACAAACTTTCATAAATGAATTCGTGAAATTTATCAAAATATAATAGTTATTAATTGGTTACTGTTCAATTGGTTACTGTTCAATTATTAATTGGTAACTGTTCAATTCTTTGTGATCGTGTAAGAATAATAAATGCGCGCCAACTCATTACCAAAATTCGTAAATTTAATGTAATTTTTTATGCATATTATAACATTTTTTTCTTCAGTGTTTGCGTTATCTCACGTTTGCTTGTATACCAAAGGCAGGGACTATGGATACGGGAGCTTGTCACACCTGCAGATCAAAAATAAAAAAAAAGTTACAAATTATAAAAAACTGATCCCGCATTCGGGAAAAATTCTATTGCAGGTAAAAAGTCACCAGTGGAATCGTTCATTGTGTTTTTCTGTAAAATAATGTTTTGCTTGGCGTTCAATATCATTGAGATATTCAACTACAATCGAAAATATATTGGTCAAGAGACCTCAATATTACTCTTTCGAATGAGATGCCATGACACTGTTTGATCATTGGTCTTGGGAATGAGGTGGCTTTCAAACTGTTGGCAAACGTTTCATGGTAATTCGCTCAACTTGTCTCTTCAAAAACTTATTCATATTTTGTGCAATTATTATTTTACAAATTTTATGTTTTTTTCAATATTCTAAGGTTTCTTTTAAGTTTCGTTGAAGTTTAAAAGCATTTGAGTGCCTACGTCTCTTGTCGTCAGCTTAACAGTGAAAAAACGAATGTGCAAAACACGATTTTACAGGAGGGATAAAAAACGTTTTTATTCATAATCTTTTTTCTAAACGTAATAGTTTTTTTGTATTATTACGCTTATATAGTACATTTCGTAACAAGTGGAGAAAGTAAGTTATTTCAGCATTGGTGAAAGTTTGTGCACGAGCGATAGCGAGTGCAAACAATTCACCAATTCTGAAATAACTTACTTTCTCCTCGAGTTACGAACAGTGCTTTTCATAATTTCTCTCTAAAAAGTAGTAAATTGTTTACAAGTATTATTCAAATGGAAAACAGTTAAAACTTAAACTTAAAAAAAACTTAAACTGTTAAAACTGTTAAAACAATGAACTGAAATAGTTTGTTTGACAGGAATCACTCGCGTACTTTGATTTAAAAAAGAAAATTTGAGGCCAAAACTTCAGCAGTTACGATAAGTAATTGACAGCGGTTACGATATGAACTTATCTAAACTGCTTTGATATTGACAGCTTTCGCAACGCTGGACAATTAAAGCAAAGTGTACTTTTTAGAGAGAAATTATGAAATAGTACATTTCGTAACAAGTGGAGAAAGTAAGTTATTTCAGCATTGGTGAAAGTTTGTGCACGAGCGACAGCGAGTGCAAACAATTCACCAATTCTGAAATAACTTACTTTCTCCACGAGTTACGAACAGTGCTTTTCATAATTTCTCTCTAAAAAGTAGTAAATTGCTTACAAGTTTTATTCAAATGGAAAACAGTTAAAACTACATATAATTACATATAATATAATATAATATAATATATATTTAATATAATATTACAATATAATATGTATATATTAAATAATATATATTATAATATATATTATAATATAATATTACATATAATTACTACATATAATTACATTCCATTTGTGTTTTCTTTCTGTTTCTGCTCTGAATCAATTTACAAGGAAGTTGAACAATGAACTGAAATAGTTTGTTTGACAGGAATCACTCGCGTACTTTGATTTAAAAAAGAAAATTTGAGGCCAAAACTTCAGCAGTTACGATAAGTAATTGACAGCGGTTACGAAATGAACTTATCTAAACTGCTTTGATATTGACAGCTTTCGCAACGCTGGACAATTAAAGCAAAGTGTACTTTTTAGAGAGAAATTATGAAAAATATATTTCGAAATATGTATTCAATCCAAAATAGGAAAAAAATAATAAAAACTCATATTTGCGTCGGTTACTTTTTCTCACAATGCCTTTATTAAATATTTTGTCGCACATACAGTTTGTCACACTTATTAAAAAAATATTTTGTTCTTATCCATTACAATTTATTTTACTAATTCTTAAAATCAGTGTATTTTAACGATAAAAATATATGAAATATAATTATTTAATAAAAAATGACATTTAGGCCAGGCAAAATAGTATTTTAACAACAAAAAAATTCGTTACAGCAAACTGATAGTGGGATATTGTAGAACACGATATTGTAAAAGAGGGAAACATAAATCGAACCAGCAGCTGCTATCCGGGGGAGAATGGGGAGGGTTTTTAGGGGTTGATAAGGGTTTTTCGTGATTTCTGGCTAAACCGTGCATCCTATCAAAAAGAGTTATATGTAAAAGTTGTAGGGAATAAAAAGATCTACACTTTTTGTACGGACCATTTTTACCCTCACCTCAACATTTTTCGAAAAAAATGTGAAAAACCGATTTTTTTCCTTTTTCTTGTTTTCTTTTACAAAAAAAATTTTATGAAGTTCAAATTTTGGAAAAAAATACCTCCATTTATTGGAAAAAGGCAGCAATTTTTTCGGAGGGAAATATTTAGACGTTGTTGTTAAAATTAATTTTTTTGAAAAAAAAAAACAAATTTTTGACTGCGATTCCTCTTAAAACTACGCCTCCTAAAGAGATCAGTTTTGACTCATTTACTTGTTCTTACGTCTATTTTTGATAAATGGTAAAAAAAAGTATAAATCTATGGACAAAAAGGCGGGAAAATTGAAAAAACCGAGAAAATCGCTTTTTTTTCGTGGTAATTTGCATATTTATCGTTGAATAATTGTTACTAATTAATAAAATCATATTATTTTTTTTATTATTACGTAAACAACGATCATTCGGAAATACATTAATGAATAATTAGATGCTTTCGTTTTCGAACTTGATAAAAATTGTTCGAAGAAATAATCAACAATTAGAATTTCAGTCGTACTAAAAATCTTAAAAATTAAATATCTCAAGAACACGAATATTAGCCTCTTTGTAAATTTGTAATATTGTAGAGTAAAGATAGAACTGTTCTTACAAAAAAAAATAAATTAAATTTCAATTGATCTTCAACCCAAGCGCCAACTTTAAAAAAGTTTTTTAATATTTTAATTTAAAAATTAATTACAAAAACAATTAATTATTTTTTTTTTTAAACGATTAACTAATCACCTACAAAAAAAAAAAAGTTTGATAAAATTGGTAAAGCCGTTCTTGAGCAATTTGATTTCGAAGGTACATGGGATTGGCAGAATTTTCATTTTTCTAAAATATTTAATGTTTATTTTAGTTTATAATATATGATAATTAATATATGATATATTTTAATTTAATATGAATTTTTTATTGTAATTGAAAGGAAAATTCACTATCTATTTGATAAATTTCAGCAAAATCTGCAACCTGCATATTTTTGCTAACAAATATTCGAATTGGTTTTTATCGTCGAACAAAACGTCTATCTGTAATTTGAATATGTTTTGGGTAAAATATTAAACCTTCAGAAAACCCAAAAAAAGCTTATTTAGTACCTTCTTTAAACCTCATTTAGTACCTTCTAAACCCAAAATAAGTTTAATAGAATCAGTAAACTTGGGTTTAGTGTATGGCACAAAGTACAAAAAAAATCAACCTATATTCAAATGTGTTTTTCTCAAAAACAAAAAATAACAATTGTCTTTATAGGTTTAGTATGTTTTAAGTAAATAAGAAATCTGTAAAATATAAAAAACATGAAAGAAAACTAAAAGGTACTTTTTGAGATCGCCATGTTTGAAGAATAAAATTTGCTTTTTTGTTACCTAAATAAACTAAAAGTAACGAAAGCATATAATTATTCATTAATTTATTTCCAAATGATCGTCGTTTACGTTTATCATAAAAAATTTAAATGATTTTATTAATTAATAACGATTATTCAACGATAAATATGCAAATTACCACGAAAAAAAAGCGATTTTCTCGGTTTTTTCAATTTTCCCGCCTTTTTTTCCATAACAGTGTACCATTTTTTTACCACTTATCAAAAATAGACGTAAGAACGAGTAAATGAGTCAAAACTGAACTCTTTAGGAGGCGTAGTTTTAAGAGGAATCGCAGCTAAAAATTTGTTTTTTTTTTTCAAAAAAATTAATTTTAACAACAACGTCTAAATATTTCCCTCCGAAAAAATTGCTGCCTTTTTCCAATAAATAGAGGTATCTTTTTCCAAAATTTGAACTTCATAAAATTTTTTTTGTAAAAGAAAACAAGAAAAAGGAAAAAATCGGTTTTTCACATTTTTTTCGAAAAATGTTGAGATGAGGGTAAAAATGGTCCGTACAAAAAGTGTAGATCTTTTTATTTCCTACAACTTTTACATATAACTCTTTTTGATAGGATGCACGGTTTAGCCAGAAATCACGAAAAACCCCTTTCAACCCCTAAAAACCCTCCCCATTCTCCCCCGGATAGCAGCTGCTGGCTCGATTTATGTTTCCCTCTTTTACAATATCGTGTTCTACAATATCCCACTGTCAGTTTGCTGTAACGAATTATTTTTTTTTTTTCTAATTTTTTCTCCTATTATTACTGGCCTAATTTTATTGAATAATAACTCCAGTGACAAACACGTATCTGCAATAAATTTAAAAACAAGGAAAAACTTTATGTTGTAGTTACGCAACTACTTGCAGTACTTCACTTTCAATTCCACAAGTAAATGTATATTATTCACAATTATTTTGTTGAAATACATTGAAAAAAAAAAGACTTTTAAACACAAATTTACCGCACCACTACCTGTTAACGCAATAAACACCATGTGCCCTACGATAGATAGGTGATCTCACGATAAATTTATGTTGACTTACAGATAAGCGTTTTTTATTTTGGCGCGTATTTTAGAAAATAAAAGAGATAATGACACAAAACGTATATTTGAAATGCACGATATCACAATAAACATTTTGGTATCTAAAAGTCGAAATTGCAAAAATGTCAGATACGTTCTTTCACTGTTAAGGTGGCCATATATTTTTGTTTTAATTTAACATTTAAAAGGATTTACATAAGATCTTATGTTACGATGTGAATCTTTCCTAGACTAATAGTTATGGCGACGTCATTACAAAAAAAATGAAGATAAGAAATTAAAAATCTCTGTGTATAATTACATTTGTATATGAGGTGTCCAATTTTTTACCAATTTTTTACTGATACAATTTAAATGAAAAAAAAAAACAGAAATCAAAAGATTAAAATATTTAACTTATATAAAAATTATATTAATTTTCTAAAACTTTTTTAATATTAAAAAAAAAATATATATAAATAATAGTAAACCGACATGAAGCAAGGCAAACAAAAAATATAAAAAAATTAGTTTTGTTACTAAAATTAATTATTCAAAGTGCCCGTTTATTTTTTGTATTTGTTTTCATTCTTCTTTTTTTCCTTTATATTGTAGCGCTTTCTACAACATTCTACAACATACTACAACATTCTACAACATCATATTATGAAACACTCTGTAGAATCTTCCAAAATTAAAAACTTGTTCTTGACCACAAAATACTGTTACAATAAATATATAACAAATGTATTTTGGATTATAACAATTTATTGTCAAACAAAATGTCGGAAACGTGTGGTAAGAAAGAATTTGAGTTGTAGTAGATCAAAAATCTAATACACCTCACATTTATGTCGTTCCATTTAAAATTTGGTTCGAGTAGCAAGTTGACCTAATAGGAACACGAGTAATATGTTATAGTTCGAGGAGATTTATTTAAAGTATTAAATTGGCATTTGAGAGCAGTTATCACTCAGTGCTGCCATGCATCATCGGCTGTTTCTCGCATATATAAAGATGATTTAGTTACTCAAAAATATTTTAGTGATTTAGATAATATGCATAAAGTTGTATTAGAGGCAAACGATGAATCAGACCTACATACGTTAAATGCAGTTTTGCCAGAAAATAATATTAAACATAAATTATGGATAGAACAACCAGAAAATATTCTAACATGTTTATCAGTTAAACCATACTACGAAGAAGAGGGACCTGGAATACCAATGGGGTGAGTGTTATTTTATTTTTATTTTAAATTAGAGGTATGAATGAGTGTGGATACGTGTGTACATGAGTGTGAGTGTGTGAGAGGGTTCATGTGATGCATGTTCGTGAATCAAGGTCAATATTATACTTCATTTATATAAAATGTTGACTACCTGTTTTGGACCATCGGATACTGATAATTCGGGTAATGTTAATAAAAATAAATTGAAGACCTCGTCTGCATGTAGATATGCGGATTATCAGATATTTTAGTGGAATTGTTAAAACGGAGATTTGATCATATTGGACGTGGAACAACTTTATTTCATGAAGTTGTGCAGGTTTGTATACTTTTATAAACGCGTACGTCACTTCAGACAGTATGGTACTGATATGGATGGGGTTGTACCAATTCACTACGAAACATTTTTGCGCATAGTTGTCAGCCTAAAAGTTTAAATTTTCTTAGTTAATTTCTTTTTGACTTTTAATGGATAGTTGCCTCTGTTTTCACGATAATCTAAACAGAAGCAGCCAAGCACGAATTGGAATTTTAGATTTAACTTAAACTATCATTGGCTATAAACACATTGCCGAATTTCGATATTTTAAACCAAAAAAAAAGGAAAGGAAATTTTCATGTTGTTTTGCTTAGACTGTAATTCAGTTTCCGTTTATAATTGTGTGTCAAAATTATTGTATGAATATTTCTCTTTTTTTTCTTAAATATCACTGTGGAATTTTCAACTATATAAATATCTATCAAAATTATTGTTACGTTCTTGTTGCACTGTAAGGCATTTGATAAAAATAAAATATAACTAATTACACAATGGTAATAATTGTAGCAGGTTACGGTTATTAACGTACCACTCAAATAATAAAGTATAACGTTTACCTTAACAATGACTATTATAACAATAACAAACAAATAAATAATAAGAAATTAGAACAATGGCTGAATTTCCCCAGAGAAAATCCGATTAATTCCACCTAACTTATATTTCCAGAAATTGAAGATCGATTGTTCTAAACGAAAGTCCCAAACCTATGTACTATAATTGACCATTGATTACATAAGTACTCCACCGTGATCTTCTACGGTCGTACGATCGCATTTCATTGAATCGGGGTGTGTGTATGTGTGTGTGTGTGTGTAGGTGTGTGTGTGTGTGTGCGTGTGAGAGTGTATGGAACGTGAGAGCGTGTGAGGGTGTGCTGTGAATTTTGGGGATCGGACGTGGTGATCGTGGTTCTTTCGCATACGGGGGTCGCCAGAGTCTGTTTAGTTCACTTGTATTTCTCTCTTACATCCGTTATTATCTCATGTTATGCGTACATTATAGTTATTTGTGCTGGAAGAGCAGGTATTCTTCTCTCGATCCCATGGGCTGCAACTAGTCAGGGGCAAAAAAATAATCTCGTTAGGTACGCGACCTGCTATGCCACTTCGTTGTCATTCAACGAAACAGCGCTTCATTATATGTTTTGCTGTACTTTCATATATGCTGCGGATCTCTGTGTTCTGGTGTCTCTGTATTCTGGTGACACAATTGCAACTTGAGCGGACGACGCTCTTCAATTTTCTTCCAGGTATCATCGCTAATCCATGGTTTCCGCGATTTGTCTTGGTCTCCAAAGACATCTGTAGCAGTTTTGACGTAAGCTTCTTTAACTTGTTCCCATTTTTCATCAATGCTATTGGTTTTGTTGTTCGGTAGATTGAGTTAGAGCGATTCTTTGAAGATAGTATTTGTGTTTTAGTCGCACAATCTGTTGATGTTAAATTTCCTCTGACCTGACTTGTTATGTTTTACAGCGGCTGGTTTAATTTTGAATGTTGCAATTACCAATTGATGGTCGCTGTGCATGTCTGCTCCTCGCTTTGCTTTGACGTCTTGTAGTGAGGATAGAAGCTTCTTATTCACCAGAACGTGATCAATCTGATTCTTGGTTCTTCCATTTGGTGATGTCCAAATGTATTTGTATATTTTCTTGTGTGGGAACTTGCTGCCTCCTATGAATAGTTGATTTGTGACACAACAATCGATAAACCTGTCTCCATTATTGTTACGTGTTGATTCTTGTGCATGTTTGCCCATGATTGATTCCATTTTGGTGTTGTCGGTTCCAATTTTGGCATTGAAATCACCTTGTATTATTTTGATGTCATTTCGGTGTGCACTATCCAGTGTTGCTTGGAGCTGTTCGTAGAATTCATCTTTTGTCGCATCTTCAGCTTCTTCGGTAGGTACATAGGTACATACACTGTATGATCGTTGTATTTCTAATTTTCGATTGGAATGTTGCTGTTATTATTCTGCTACTGACTGGTTTCCATTCGAGAAGTGCTTTCTTTATTTGATTTTTCCAGTTTTGGTTTGTTTTGTTTTTCGATTTCTTTCTAGTGTACGTTTCTTAAATCATTTGAAATTCGGATTCCCTTTCGGATTAATGAGTGATTGAGCCATCGAATCCTAGCCAGTTTCCAGGGCTGCTGGATAAGGTATACTGGCATACCGTGGGCAAAATTTCATTATCTTCACAAAAACATTTCTTTCGCACATAAATTTAGTGGTATAAAACTCAGCAATTTAATATAACAAAAGTCATTTTATCTCATAAAAAGTAAAATCCATTTTATAAAATCTTTTCATTCTTTATTATTTTATTCTTCATTTATATTATGCTTTTCTTTTTTATTATTATCATTAAAAACATTTCGTTTATTTTCGTTTTTTGTTATTCGTAAAACATGCATCTGAAATATGTGTGCATATATGTGCTAAAGTGTCTATCAACATGTGCACGATTTGGTGCACATTATGTGGAAGTTTTGTATCATGCACATTTAATGCATTTTCTTTAAATTGTTTTACGGCTATGTACCCGCTGGATACTTGTTTGTTGGAAACATGTTAATTTTATTAATTTTAAAATTAAAAATATCTCAGTTAATCTTTAAAAAAATTGAGTTCATCGCACATTATTATTTTGCCTATTTCGAGAACTGTTTGAGTGGATTGTATTAGAAGAGCTATCCTGACCAGCTACATGATACACAGTCCTTTACGAGTGTGATAATGACTCCGTCATCAACATTTGTCAAATAAAACATTTTGTATGGTATCTGCTACTGGTCCCTCAAGGGTTCAATTGTTCCCTGATTTAAATTAAGAAAAAATTGATGTTACATCCATTTAGAATTCATTAATTTAAAACTGAAAATAAAAAAATTCATAGTCAAGATACATATTTTGTTTTGTTGAGTGAAATAAAGACACAAATATGCCATAATTTGAGTGTTCCATAAAAAATAAAAAATATGAAGAGGAAAATCACCAGACTTTGGCATGATGTGAAAATCTGTTTCCTTATTTTTTCTTTATATTTTTTTTCTTTTATTTTCCTCTTGTCTTCGCTCTTATTTGTTTTGCTTGTCTGCATGTTAACAGAGAAATAAAAATATGAAAAGTAAACATCATACTATATAACGTCTATCCAACTAGGTATTAAGTAAATGAGATAGGAAAATATTTGTATAACGGAAATAATAATAAGATTGAGTATCAACAGTATAAAAAAAGAATTGAGCTCAACTGAACTGAATTATAACAAAAAAACATTTTTGACTTGAAATGAAAAATTGTGTTAATAAAACATATCATCATATAGAGTATGAGAGACAATCGTGAATTTCAATTACATTAGCGTATATATAGGAGGAGTGTGTTTGTTTTGTTATCACATATTGATAAATTAAATAGAAAAAATTGAATAATTGACAATGTAATTGAAATTGAGGATATATGTCGGTATGATTGATTGAACAAATAATAATAACGTATGCTATGTTGTGATTTGTTTTATTCATATTTTTTCTATGACATGTTTGTTTGTGCGTGTGAGATTTTATGTTGGGACGGAATATTTCGTATGTGCAAATTTTTTTTTTTCATAAAAATATGTAAAGACGATAAAATATGAAAGCTTGAAATGATAACATTGACGGATTGCAATGAATTTGAAATAAGTCGTATTCGATATTAGATCTGTGTCCATTTCAATCGAAATTGTTTTATTTATATTAATTTATTTGGAGATTTCCTACTTGTAAATATTTTTTGATCAATTTTATTTATTTGGAAACCAGATGCTTTAACGACATTTATTTTGAATCTTTTTAAAAACCTTTCTTGCTAATTTTTATTTTATACTAATATTGTGCTTTTACTATTTTTTGGCTTCTCAGGAAAATCTGGGTTACAAATCTGAAATAAATGGTTGAGGAATCCTGACCATTGTATATTGTGTAATGAAGCGCTTTCTTCGTTGCTAGACAACGAAGAGGCATAGCAGGTCGCGTAACTGGTTGATGTTATTTATATGCTCCTGGCTAGCGACAGCATTGGATTCGATTTAGAATTCCTGCTGCTTCAGCACAAATACTGTTCTTGTACGCGAAATACATGTTATAAACGGAAAGGGTCAAAACAAGTGGAAAAAATGAGACTCTGGTGACTCCATCGTCGAAAGAACCACGATCAGCACGTCTAACTCCGCTTTCACTTACATACTCTCACACACTCAGACCTAATACACACTCGCACCCTCGCACATACGCACACTATCACCCATAATCACATCCATGCCCACATTCATACACGCTTGCCACAATCCACTATTTATACTTTTTCTATCTGGTTGTAATTAATAGGTTCTGATTTACAGGGAATTACTTTACAAAAAAAAATGGTAATTAACTATACTTGGGTATTATTTTTGGATGGAGACCATCTATGAGGAAAATAGTATTTTGAGGTCTCAAATAAGGAATAAAAAAAAAATAATCTAAAATCTAAACTAACGTATTTATATTGGTCGTGATTTATTTCTTACTAAAAAAATATTTTTTTTGTTTTGTTTTTTTTTTATAAGGCACAATTTGGAGAGCTATAGAAGAAAACTGGTTAGATATTACATGTTTAATTATTTGGTCTCAACAGTTTTACAAAATTATTGAAAAACAAAATTAAAAAATTATCATGAAATTTGATCAATTTTATTGGGCGAATGTGTTTGATCATCAGTATTACCTTGAATATTCTAATTAAGTCAATAACACTTACCGGAGAGATTACAGGCAATGCTTGACCTAATATGACCAACAATATGTTTTGATGCGAGTTATATGATTCATATAATTCCTATATATAAATATATATAAAATATGGGTAATGATTCAATCAACTAAATCGGCTTCATACAGCATAAGTTGTCAAGTATGTCTAACACCATTAATATAGGATTATTTACAGGAAATAAAACATATATATAATCAAATTGTAGATTTCATATATTTATTCAAGCTGTAGCTGGACCGAAAAATTATCGTCAAGTTATTGGTAAAAGCTAGAGCAAATGAGCCGTGGGGAGAAAACAATTTTGAAAATTGCGTTGCGCTTAGATGGTAGGTATTGCCGGATAATTCTATCAAATAATCCAAATTTAGTTGGAGTAATGTAACGACTACTACCGCTACCACCGCTACCATTATTTGCCATAGCACTAATGGCGGTTGCAGAAGATGATGACGTTTCAGTCTTGTTGAAAGATATTATTATTATTTTTTTTTTATTAACACTACATGGGTTGGTTTCAGAGTTGACCGCATATTTATATTTAATGTACGCCCGCTTCATGACCACACCTCGCTGACAATATACTAAAATCATCATCTACAATACCGCTAGCTTGACCTTCAACCTTCTGCTTTTGGGCGGTTAGTAACCGTTTTGACTATGATCACAGCTAAATTAATTTTTATACCAAAAAAAAAATAACCTGATGGAACCAGCGAACAAATTAACGACGAGATACCAAGAAAAAAACTTGGAATCGTACGTTATCTCAATTACCCTTCCACGAGTTTGCAGACCATAACCACACAGTAAGATACTACATTTGTCACGATATCCCCAAATTACAAGTCAAATTATTTGTAAGATGTCATCAGTAAATTATTATAATACTTTCGAACGTAAACTCAAAGAAGCTATTTTAATTAAAAAAAACCCAATAATTTAAATAGACACGTTGATTCATATTATGTCGACTCAACATGTAACAATTTTATTTTCAATTAATTCTATTATACACCTGTTTCAGAAAACTCATCAAAAACCAATATTTAACATTGACATCCTGGGTAAATATTTATTTGACGATTTTCATGAAAAACCAATACTTTTATTAGTTATCAAAATATTTAACCTTTTTGGAGACAATTATTTTGTGTTTTTGTTTTTTTTTATTTGATACATACATATAATGGTAACATATATTTCCATGAAAAAGGCTTTCCTAAAATATTGCCGAAAGTCGGAATAACATAGTTCAATTTATTTTAAATAAATATGTTTTTGTTTCTATTTAAAGAAAAAAAATCTAATTGAATATATATTTGGATACAAATAATCAATCAAACCATAAGTAAATTATCGGTTGTAAAATCATTATTTATATAAGAAAATTCAAACTTTACATTTACGGATCCATTAAGGCAATCGTAAATACACCCCTACACCCACACATCCATACGCTCACACACACATGAAAACGTGCTCACACTTCCACACAAGTAAATATTTAACATGACTCACGTAAAACGTGCTCACACTTCCACACAAGTAAATATTTAACAAGACTCACCACATGGTTTATTCCTATCCCTCCTCCAAGATATCCAAATTAACAGCTCATCCTCCTTCCGTATATCAACAGGGGAGCTCAATCATCAATATCCCGACGTCGATCGAACACCAAACCAAAAATGATGGTGCCGGAAACGTATATTCAGCACGCCGGAACCAATCGTAACACGAGGTCAGGCACCTTCACAGAGAATCAAACACTGCCAATCTCCCAATTACAACAATCAATTCAAATAATTAAGTTTAGGAATTTATTTAATATGTACCAGTTTTCCTTTTTCTTTGCTTGTTAAATTTAAGATTCTACACATTTATTTGTAAATTTAGGCTAACACACAAATATATTCATTACAGAAGGCAATTATTAATTCTCTTGATCTATTTATCACAGTTTAAACAAGGTATGATCACAGCCATTTTACAATCACGGCATTATTCTTTATTCATAAATTAATCACAACACAGAACAAAATTTTTATATTTATTTCACTAATTTTCTTATATTTTAACAATAAAATTATGTCATCAACTGGGTTGTGTTTGTACTAAATAGTTATAACCAAATCACCATAAACATAATATAATGAATTCTTACCTATGGTTATAACTATGGATTGGGCGCTTCTCATTCCAAATTCTTTTATTCTATTTATCTTCTGGAATAATCCCATTAATTTTCAGGATTGAATATACAACACATTAAAACATGCCACGTGTAGATGTCAAACAAAACAACCAACAGCTGTGACTTCTCTGACAAAATATACTCGACTGATTCACAATCGGCAAATATAAATTAACTAAGAGAGAGATTACACGATTTTAGCTGCTATATATAGGTGAATAATAGAATCAATAACGCAGTTTCTTGTAAAGTTTGAAAATTATCGTTATTTTATTTCTCCTATCAAGTAATACTGGTTATTAGGTTGTAATAGAAATGTGAAAATATTTCAAAGAGAGATACCATTTACGAAACACTTGAAAGAAATATACATGTAATCAACATGAGTACGGACTAAAGAGAGTAAACAACCGATTTTATAACAGTTTTACAGTGATTTATTAATTAATAGAAAACTACGAGGGGGGAATATTATTAATCAACAAATGATTGGTGGTAGAAAATATATATTGATTAGCGGAACCACGGTTTGATTCATATCAATTCGTGAACGAATTTTATAGCGACTAACGATTAAATACCGAGTATTAGAAACTAATTAGAACAAACTGACGACTACTAGGAAAACGAATCTATGGCTGGACAACGGTTTGGACTAGGGATGGAAAAGTCGATTCCGATTCTACTCGAGAATCGACTTTTCTGTTAAAATAATCGATTATAAAGTATCGATTTTTAATTTTCAAAGTCGATCAAGAATCGATTCTTAGTATTCGATTTTTTTGGCTTTAAAAGCCGTTAAGTTATATTTTATTGCTACGCTGCTCGACTCCCGATGTAGAAAACTAGGATTTCAAAATATTTGCAACTCCGCGCGAGTGCTAAGACGTGTTCATCACAAGGAATCTTTAAGTTTAAAGGAACATTTCTTCGTCAGGGTTTTTCAATTAATTTGTCCAAACTTTATCTATATACGTGATTGCTTGAAAAAAGAAATTCAACTAACAAAAAGTGTTGCGGCTGATAATAAAAGTGAATACACTGCAGATCATCAACATGAAAAACACTCGAAAATGAACATTCAAATTTATCAACAATATAGCAAACAAATATCTAACAATACATAGTAGCAAGATCAACACCATAGCATTTATTTTCACACAATCGTCTGATTGTAAATAAGATTCGAAGTCGATTAACGCCTGTTAATTTAAACTAGGAGGGCCCGGCGTGCTTCGCTACGCTTATAAATAAAGTTTTTGCGTAGACATTTTGTTGACGTAGAAGCAATGATTTCAAAAAGTGGTAATGAGAAATGCTACCATATAATTTTTAATTTTTCTTTTTAAATATATGAATGAAAAATAATCAGAACTCTAGCTGATCAGTTCGGATATATGAAAAATTAGCGATCAAATAAGTTTTCAAGTAAGCTTCGTATGAAAAATTAGCATATGAAAAATTAGCGATCAAATAAGTTTTCAAGTAAGCTTCGCTAATTTTTCATATATCCGAACTGATCAGCTAGAGTTCTGATTATTTTTCATTCATATATTTAAAAAGAAAAATTAAAAATTATATGGTAGCATTTCTCATTACCACTTTTTGAAATCATTGCTTCTACGTCAACAAAATGTCTACGCAAAAACTTTATTTATAAGCGTAGCGAAGCACGCCGGGCCCTCCTAGTATCTATTATCAAGAGATGCACCACGTACATCAACACTCATACCATTATCACGTCGACGATACAAAGGATAACCATTCACAGATTCTTTAGTATTTTCAGAAAAAGGTTTTGGAAAATTCTTACTACATTTACCATCTCTCATACAAACAGAATTGGGATTTAGAGCACCACATGGTCCATGCATCATATGACGTTTCACATATTCATGTAATTTAGGAAAAAGAATGGGATCAGGGATTTCAGTACATACAAATTTATTAATCATTTCATTTCCATCAATTCTATCTTCATCTGATAAATTTAACAAAATATGGGCATGCGGAAGACCACGTTTTTGAAATTCAATGGTATATATAAGTGCTTTGACAGAACCGAAAATCTTTTTTTTCATTAAACAATCTATGAGCTCTTTAAGTTTCACTTTAAACACACGCACAACAATATCAGGACGAAAATTCGAAGACTCATAATTACTCAAATTATCAACAATTTCTGGCCATTGAGGATTACATGTCATTGTTATAAATAAAGAAGGTTTACCGAAATGTTGTACAATAGACATTACATCCAAGTAATTTTGATACATGTTACGTGGTGAACCGGTGAAAGAAGATGGCAAAATTACTTTACGACCAACTACTTGCATATTATCATCGCCATTGCGATTTTGTTGCGAATTGCAACATTGTAACTTTTGTACGTGACACATTAGCACGTGAAGTTGAAACTAAATTATGTGGAATATTAACGTGCCACCCAGTATCACCATTTGGAAACAACAAAGGATAAGCTAAAGGATCCAAAGAAGAATCAAGGACAGAAACAGAACGAATTTCATTTGCATTTTTTGAAAAAACAATCATATTTCTTTCAAAAGGTGGTTCACCATCATCATTTTTAAAAATAGCAGCCACATCAGTTTGAACAGCATCATTAAAACGACGAATATCACATTCTCTGTTAACTTTTATAACCATTGACACATCAGCAGTAACATTCTCAGGTCTTTCACAAAATTCATGCATTGATTTGAAAGAACGAACAAAAGGATTCACACGATCTAACTCAAAACCTATCTCACGCATAAGAAAAATTTCACATACATTGGTATTTCTATTCATTCTCATATTAGCAGCAGTATCAACATCATAAAAATATAATTGTGCATACATTGGAGGTCGACCATAAGCAGGAATTAAAGCACCAGTACGATGATAAAAAATATTATGAATTTTAAAATGATAAATACCACGTGCAGTAGAATCCGCTATATTACATTCAGAACTGATCATTGCAAATGCCGAATTATAGGAACGAATATTTGAAAGAAAACTTTTAGAACGTTTTTTTATAGCATTATCATTTGAATTCAATCCTTCGAAAATATTAGAGAAAAATGCATTTTCAGAAAGAGGAGGTAAATTGACTTTGCCTTTATGGCAACACAAAGAAAACGCTTCATTATTATTTGAAGTAACTTCTCTTGCAAAATGTTTGGCATGACAAAAATGACAACTCATATCCAAAGCACCACAAACATACGAATCAAAGTTACCTGGAATCACATTCAAAGCACACTTGAACGAATCTCTCAAAATTACAAAGGGAATTTCATCATTCACCACATTCAATTCTAAATCATTCGCAACATTCATGACACCATTCATGACACCGTTCATGACACCATTCATATCATCAACATTCACTTCATCATTCACAACAACATCAGCTTCAGCATTCATTCCATCATTATTACCATTCATTTCATCATTCATAAAATCAACATTATTACGCATATTACGCATATAATCTCTTTTATTCCGACGACTCGATGTACCACTCACATCCAAACGACGTTTACGACGTAGTCTTGGCATCGAAATAAATAAATATATCAATATATCAAAAATATGAAATAACTCAAATATCAAAATATCTCAAAAATCTTTATATCAATAAAAAACAAAATAATCGAAAAATATCGAAAACCGTCCTTCTTGAAAGATAAAAGACGACTAAAATATAAAATAAATACGACGACTGAAATGAATATAAAATAAATATAAAAATTTTCGTTTTTGTTATTCGTTGTTCGGTTCGATAGCTAATATATAAAAAAGAAAAATTTTAAAGCATTGTTTTAAAGCAAAAAGAAAGATGTATGTAAACTTATAATGCATATGTATAGAAAAAGTTTTCCGTATATAATAACTTTTTTATTTATGATCCGATTTGTTTGAATCCGGATCCGACTATAGGTTACACTAATATCAGTTAGCTGTGAAAATTTCAAATGAATCCATCTGCGAATAAAAAAGCCTAATGCTCCACAAAGTTTTAATCTAGCGTATTAATATATAAAAGAAGATATGCTACTTTTTTAAGATCAGTTGCAGAAAATATGTGGTTTTCATAAGTTGATTGTCTAAAATTTATTTTGAGTAAATGTATATCACTGAAATATAAATTTAATTTTTTTCAGCTAAAGCTAGATTTTTTAACATAGGAATCGATTAAAGTCGAAAGAATCGACTCTGGCAGCCGGAGAATCGATTCTAGGAATCGAAATAAATAAAATCGAAGTAGGAATCGAGAATCGATTTTTCTATAAATTTTTCCATCCCTAGTTTAGACTATCACAATGGAATTTGAATTACTCGACACAACAATTGAACCTTTTTTAACTCTGTAAGGAAAATTGTCTTCAACTGCTTATACAGTTTTGTATTCATTTTTTAAATGAAGTTCTAAGATAAAATACTTTGTTAACACCGTAAAAAACTTTAACAACGAGAAATTCACAAAAAATAAATGAAATTTATTCTATTATAGAGCCTTATTTATTGCCCCATAAAAGATCGCATTTACTTTAAAAAATCAAAACAATACACATTTAATTAATTATTTAACTAACAAAAACGTTTACTCACTCACGTAATAAAACAAAAAATTTATGTTCAGCAATTAATAATGTTCTAAAAATCATATTTTTCGCCGTTTATTCTGCAGAAGCATTTGTCTATTCTAATTAAAATTATCTCAATATATTTTCCAACATTAAAAAAATCTAAGCTGTAACTGCTCTATTATTTGCTATTTTATTGTTTTGATAAAAGAATAGCTTTTATATTTCCATTTTTATTCTGGTATAAACGAGGAAACAAATGTAAGATACAATGTTCTTACGAATAATATGTTTTTGTTGTAAAAATTCCAAAAAAAAAAACGCAAGGGAAAAGTATAGAATTATATTTTTAGTATTAATTATAAAATGAAATTGGAAATGAAAACTAGAAGACAAAAATAGCAACAACTATTAACAGCAGCGGAAATAATTCTGTTACACCAACATATGTTGTGATAATTTTGTTAAAATTTATTTCTTCGTCTGAAATTAAAGAATAATAATATTTTGCTTGGGGTTGGATCTAAGTTTATGAAACTAATAAAAATTAAACTCTAAAACAAAAGCTGGAAATAAAAGAATATTCCTAGGAACAACGTAACTATATATATGAACCATTCCTAAATACTATTTATTGAATGTAATGACATTAATTTTTTTGATCAAATATTTTCCAAAAGCTTAGAGTCAAATAAATCTAAATTTGTAAATTATGAAGATTACATTCACTGAAAAATACTATTTAGTGACAAATTTTATAATCATGTGAAGCTTGAACTTAACAGATTGAAACAAAAAACTTCAATACGAAAAATGTAAGTGTTCATAAGCCTTGAAGGTGACTTAAATCTGTAGAGCTTATGTTATTATACTTTTCTTAAGCAAAGATTACATAACATTAAATATAAAATAATATTATTTTATTTCAAGGATTACGAATTATAAAAAAACACATTATGATATTCAAAACTTCAAAATTCAAGTAATATATTTAAGTGGACTGTTGTGAATATTTTGCTGATCTCCATCTCCAAATATTTGTTTTTAGTTTAATTGAATTAAATTATCATAATTTACAATAGGATTTTTGTTAAGAAACAATCAAACCGTTTTCAAAACTAAAATTTATTCATTCTTCAGCTTGAGATTATTATTTGTGTATACGAACAGTGGTTGTACATACAGATAAATTTTGTAGTTCTATAATGATTGTTATTCTGACTGAATCCATAAACAAGAGAAATTGAAGTACTTTTGGCATTTTACCAAAATTTAAGTATATTTTTTTTTGTTATCATTTTACAATGCTGAATTTTTGTTTTACTATCAAAATTTTGAATTTTAATTTTGAGGTTCGAAGAATTATAAATGATTTATGTATGTATGTATATATGTAATATCGTACTATTTTGAAAATTTGATAAAAAGATTAAATTGTTAAAATATTTAATGCGGTGGAAGAAGCTTTAAATATGAATAAACTTTAGAGGATGGCTTAACAATATTTTTATTATTTAGTTCCTTTCCTTCCCTTTTTTTGCATTTAAAAAAATATTAATTGAATACAGTAATCTGTATTTTTGTTTATATCTTGCATTTTATAGAATTTGGAGTATTTCAGTCTCTTTTCCAGCATTAGTGAGGCCTACACTGCACATAGACTTTATTTATACTTTAATATTAACTCCTGAAGGAGCAGTAATTGTTTTATTTACGTTCTTATATACAAGTCGGGTAACTACAAAACCTTGTTAATGGATTGATAAATAGATTACAAGTAAATGCTTTTCAACAAAAATAAAATTAACAAGAAAATCATATCAATGTCTTTCAAGGAACTTTAGTTTTGCTCAAACCTCTCTGCCCAAGTTAAAACTATTACAGCATATCAATTTTTTCCAAAAACTGTATACGTAAAAATATGGAGGGGCTGAAATCTCACAGCTCTGAGATATCAAGACTTCGGTCTGGGTTAAGGATTTTGATATAGTTCTCGGCAAAAAACTTTTATGAGGACATAGTTTTTAGTTTTGGACAGCGATGTATATCAAACATAACTCTTTGTTAAAGTACAAGTATTTTTTATCTCTGTTTAAAAATTTATTACAAAACTAACACGAAACATCAATACGTTGCCGGAAAATTATAATCAAAATTCCAAAAATATTGTTAAATTAAATAAAATCAAACTTTTTCAAAATTCCAAAACTATTCGAAAAATTAGAATAAAATCAAATATTTAAATTTTTTCTAAATTCCAATAATATTTCAAAAATTCTTAAAAATTCAAACTTTTTCCAAAATTCTAAAAATATTGCAAAAATTGTTACAAAATCAAAAATTGAAACTTTTTTCAAAATTCCAAAAATTATAATAATATCAAAAATTAAAAATTTTTCAAAATTCTAAAAATATTTCAAAAATTCTTACACAATCAAAAATTAAAACTTTTGCCGAAATTCTAAAAATATTGCAAAAATTATTACAAAATCAAAAATACAAACTTTTCAAAATTCCAAAAATATTTCAAAAACTATAACAAATTCAAAAATTTCCATGTCCAATTTCATTTTAAATTACATTTACGTCATAAAAACAGCTAATTTTTTTTTCCAAAAAATTGGCTAAAAAATAAATGAAATCGTTTTTTGACACACTTGACATTATTTTTTGAAAAACTTATAATGCCATAATTCTCTATAATAATAATTAAATATCATGCCATACAAACTATAAATTTTATTTTTTTCTAAAAAAATTGGGTAAAAAATAAATAAAAACCTTTCTTTTGACAACATGACTTGATGTTACATATTTTGACAAACTTATAATGCCATAATTCTCAATAATAATAATAAAATTTCATTTCAAAGAAACAATTTTATTTTTTTCCAAAAAATTGGGTAAAAAACTAAATAAAAATCTTTTGACACACTTGACAACATTGTTTTGACAGACTTATAATGCCATAATTCTCAATAATAATAATAACATTTCATTTCAAACAAACCATTTTGTTTTTTCCAAAAAATTGGGTAAAAAAATAAATAAAAATCTTTCTTTTGACACACTTGACAACATTTTTTTGACAAACTTATAATGCAATAATCTAGTTTTTGATCTCACATACCAATCCCTACCATCAAGATTTCTCCAAATTTAATGTTCCTACTCGTAATCAATTAAAATGAACGTTTTTTAAGCCAAAAATATGAAAATTTGCTATTTTTGACACACATAATGATTTTTTTGACACACTTCCGGTACAGTTATCGAACACAGCGTCCTTTCGGACCTGCCCCTTGTGAATACCTATTTTTAGAAAAAAAAATGTTTGAAATCCCTCCAGCGGTTTTCCCTGCAGCGTAGGTAATGACGGCGGACGGCCGGCCGGCAGACAGACATACATTTTTTTTTTTTTTGCTTTTTTAGAATCAGGAGGTCCTAAAACGTCGAGAAATGTCAAAAAAAGTGGGGGTAAGAATTTGACTTTGAGCTCATGAATGTAATACTTAGGTCTTTCAGACCGAAGTAATTGAGATTTTAGTTTCGCTTGTGATATATAGTTTCAAATAATATTTTACTGATATCACTTAACATTATTTAAATATGTTTGACAAAGACAAGAATATGAAGAATTTTTTTTAAAAATAAAATGAGTTGCGTTATATACTAAGTTTTCTTTTCTTGGTGAACTAGACCAACGTGATTTTACTCAGATGGAGTTTAAGTCCCACAGATGTACTCCAGCTATCTAGCAGATTCAGTCCCCTTTATACAATATCATAGAGTTACCATTCGATCATTTGATTCGGTTGCTAGAGGTAAGGCAATAAAACAATCTTACCCGCGTACCCAAAACAATTAATACCATGGTTATTTAGGATAACCAATGTTTCATTTGACATTAGACCCCATGAGAGGGGATAAGACCTCAATTCTACCGACAGCCCCTAGTGGTTTCAAGCCTTAGTTTTTGCTACTCTAATTATCAAAATCTCACCTATCCAGCCAGGATGCGATGCTGTTAACCTTATTCTCACTTAGAATCTTCTTGACTGAGTCATGTGAGGTATTGGCAAATGCATTTTGAATGTATACAAAGACATAGACATCAATCTCCTTGTTTTCCAACTCTTCCTCTAATTAATTCGTCAAACTGGTGAGCGCGGTTTCCGTTTTCTAAAGTGCTGGTTCTGATTTAGCTGTGGATCTTCATTTGCCTTGTTTTTAACATAAAATGTGATAAACTGATGAATCAATGACTCTGTAGTGACGTCTTTCTCTTTTGGGATAAATATAATTTTTTGCCATTACCCATGGCTTTGCAATATGCCTAAGTGCCATACTGCTTCTAAAGCTTCCAAAGAGAGCGGTCACTGCAGGAGAGTTGGAACTATACCGTCCGCTCCTGGTGCTTTGTACGGCTAGAAAGAGCATATAGTCCGCCTAATAATGTACTCCGTAAAAAATGGTCTTGCCCTTTTACTTTTCTTCCTAGTCGTATCTCCTATATACGTGATTATGCGGCCTAGAAAGTGTGTTTATCAAAGGATAGCAGTTGTTATGGACCCCGGACCGTCCTGATACTCTTTAAGAAACTTTATTTAAAATAAAACACATAACCAACTTTAATGTTAATCCACAATTTTATTTATTTTAATATTAATAGCTTGACGGTTTTAATCGGAGTCATCGATATTATTTTTCGTATTCTTAAAGTTAATTTAAATTGAAAAACAATTGGAGGAGAGTGTAAGTACATAGGTAAATTGATTTATTTAATTTATAATTTGGGGAAAATTAAAAGAAAGGGCGTGATTATAATCAATTTGTTTGTTATTGGTCACAGCATACCACTTTAATTATATTGCTTTGACCTACATCAAATAATTGTTTTTCATAACAATTATTCCGAAGTCAACAAATTGATTTGTAACATATTTACATTTTTGCAAACATAATTAAAAATTATTGTTTGCAAAAATGTCTGAAACAAACCAATTATTTTGTTCAGAATAATTATTATGAAATCAAAATGCTTGTGTCGCATTTTGATGAGTTTGGATATATGGGAATAAAGTTTTGGATAATTAAAGATTGGGAAATGGAATTGGAGGAACTAGGAACCTTACACTCGCCCCATTTTTATAAATGAAATTTGTATCGTAAAGATACAAATTTTTGTAAATTTCTTTTTAAAGAAATTTATTTTAGAATATAGATTTTTATGTACATACATATAATTTAGTTTTGTTTTTTTTTTTTTTTTTTTTTTTTAATAATTTTAAATTGTAATCGTATATAATTTTTTAACCTAGTTTTTGTTGTATTATAAAAATATAGGTAATCGTGGATTAGTTTTTTTTTTATGCGTATATATTGTTTTGATTTATTTGTTTTTTTTTTTTTTTGATTTGCAAAAATTTTTTTTTTTTTTCAAATTTGTTTTTTTTTTTTTTTTTTTATTAATCAGTTAGACATGTTTAGCACACTAAATATGAAATATTCATTATTTAGACTCTTTGAATATCCGAAGATACCATGTCAACTATAAAGGAATGGAAGGAATGGGGATATAGGGATAACTATACTAATTTTTTTAAATGATGATGGACATTTTCTTTAAATGCCTGAGGAGAAAATTCATCGGGAAATACAGAGGAGGGCAATGAATTCCATAATTTGGCCACTCTATTGAAATAGTCGTTTTGGAAGGACACAGTTCTACAACGAGGTATTTGTACAACAAATGGATGGGATAACTCGGCAGCTCTTGTTTGTCGATTATACTGCGCACACGATGGAAGAATATTTTGAATTTCCTTAGAGGAGAATTCGCTAAAGTTTTATTTATAGTAGATTGACAATTCAGCCACATTTCTTCTGTGCTGAAGTGAATCAAGCTGGTCCGTTAGTTCGGTATTACCAATCAACCGTATTGCTTTTCTCTGTACAGAGTCTAAACAATTTATTGTTGACTGACAAGCACCTCCCCAAACATGACAGCAGTACTCCATACATGGACGAATAAAGGACTTGAAGATTAGCAAAATTTGCTCGGGATTGAAATACTTTTTACATCGACTCAAGAATCCTAATTTTTGCATTGCAGATTTAACGAGGTTGAACACATGTTTATTCCATTTCAGGTTATTTTGAATATCCACTCCAAGAAGTCTAACTGATTCAACCTCACGCAATTCCTCTTGGTTTATTTTAATAGGAAAATTTTTATGTCGCTCTATTCGTGAAAGACGGCATAATTTGGTTTTGGTTGGATTAAATGAAACAAGATTACGATCACCCCATTCCATTATACGCTCTAGATCTTTGTTGATGGAATCAATTAGCAACTCTCTATCAGTGGTAACTGCAGTATGAGATCGAAATTTAGGAGATGCATGTGATGCATGTAATGTGCTGTCATCAGCAAAACTATGGATTGGGTGCACTGTGGAAATAAGTAAGTCATTAATGTATAGAAGAAACAAGGTTGGTGAGAGTGCCGAACCTTGGGGAACCCCAGCATTGGTTGTGAAAATATTGGATGTGATACCATCTAAATTAACATGAAATTGGCGACCTGTAAGAAAACTATGAATCCATGAGACAGTAAGATGGTCTATGCCATAAGATTTTAATTTAGCTATAAGATTTTTATGCCACACTTTATCAAATGCTTTAGAAATGTCAAGTGAAATACTGAATGTTTCACCGTGGTTTTCCAGCGATTTGTTCCAGAGATGGGATACGTAGGCTAACAGATCACCTGTTGCATGACTTCTACGAAAACCATACTGCTTATCATCAATAATTCGCGACATTTCCAAATAATCTATCAAATTGTAGTTAACATATTTTTCAAATATTTTAGCTAAAACCGACAGAATTGCAATTGGTCTATAATTGTTAGGGTCTATCTTACTGCCTTTCTTTGATATGGGTTGAACGCTGGCCAGCTTCCAAGAATCGGGAAATATTCCGGTTTTATAAGATAAATAGAAAATTTTTGTTAAAATTGGAGCTAGCTGCCTAGCAAAGTTTTTAAGAATGAGGGGTGGAATACCGTCTGGGCCAGCAGATTTGTTGATATTGATAGAAAGAAGCATTTTCCGTACAATATTGCAACGAAAAATAATTGGTTTCATTTTCGTTACAACTGTGGGAATGAGTGTAGGAGAATGGGGGGGTTCAACTATGTTTGAGTTTTCTGCGAAAATACGACCCAAAAGACCCGCTTTCTCTCTCGAGTCGCTCACGGGAATGTCATTCAGAACTAAGGTTGGAATAGAGGATCGAGTAAAATTGCTCTGGACTGATTTAACTGCCTGAAAGAAACTACGTGAGCCAGATGGGTGCTCGGCGAATTTCTTTGCTTTCTTCTGGATAAACGCGTCTTTGTCCAAGTCTATTTTGAATTTACTAATATTACTGGCTTTCTTATAGGCGCTATGGGTTTCAGGTGTTTTATTAGCGTTATACGTCTTGAATGCTTTGCGTTTATTCCTCACTGCCTCATCAACATCCCGTGTAAACCAAGGCTCAGTTTTAGGAATGATTAATCGATTTGGAATAAACCGCCGCATTCCTTCTTTTATGATTTCAGAAATTCTTATTACCGATGTGCTAGGATCTTGATCAACACAACAAATAGTTTTCCAAGGTGTTTCGTCATAAAAGTTTCTCAGTCCCTCCCAGTCAGCGCGTTTATAGTTCCAAACCCGGCGAGGATTTGCTTTAATTTGTGTCGGTGATGTAAATTGCACTATTGCTGATATTAGTAAATGGTCCGATGTTCCGAGGGGTTGTTCGACTTTTGTCTTCGTAGTATCTGGTTCGTTTGTCAAAAACAGATCCAGCAAATTATTGTTATGATGTGAATTGTCTGCGATTCTAGTGGGACACTCTATCATTTGCGTCAAACCGTGATAATCTGCGAGTATCAGTTCGGCTTGTCGTCCTACGTCGTCAGTGCGCGATGAATACTTAAGCCATTGTTTATTATGAATATTAAAGTCTCCAAGAATGGCCAGTCTTGCTTTGGGGTAGTCCGTGGTAATCTTGTCTAGATTAGCCGATATTTGATCGAAAAAGGGACATCCTGGGGGAGAATTTGGGGATCTATATAATCCTAATATAAACATAGTTTCATCAACACCTGAGATCTTCAGTGCTATAGAATTATGGTGCTTAGAGTTCAACTCGTAGGCCTTAATTCTCATACATGAAAGTGAATCTCGAACAAATACACAGACACCATGCTTGTTATAAAAGGAATGTTCCAATTCATAACTAGGTATCCGGTATTTATCGGGATCCAACTTCGATGCTTTGCCACTAACAATTGTTTCGGTAAGAAACAATATGTCAGGTTTATTTTTTTCGATGTAGTGATGAACCTCGTTTAGATTCGAATTGAGACCTCTTGTTATATGAAGTTAAAACTTATTCTTTATAATACATAGTATATATTTGTTATTGAAATTTTTTGAGATTGCTAACACCCCTACCGATTGGTAACATCCCCTACCCAGGATCTGTTTATATAAATTTATGTTGAGATCGCTGGGGATTTAACCCAGAATCTTTTATTTACTTTACTTGTAGATTGCCGGGGATGTAACCCAGAATCTTCAAATATATTAAAAAAAATAGAAATGCTTTAAATTATTGTTTATGACATAGTGTCTGCCCTCATCCGTCCCCATTACGAATGGTTCGACATCAGCGGGTATCTGTATTTGGTGTTTCTTTAAACACAAAATACAGATATTAGAGCTTTAATCATTTGTATGATTGACCTTTACGTGGGGTCGCTCTAACCATCACTATGCTATAGAATAATAAGGATAAATATTCGTTTTTTTTTTTTTATTTGAATAAAATATTAGAATTGAGTTAAATAAAAACATTGTGAGAGATTTAAGTATTGATATTGATTTTATATAGTTTATGATTAGAACAAACAAGCTTATTATGTATATGAATTTGTAATTTAGTTTATCTAATGTTAATTTTATCTAAAATTTTGATTTAAAGTAAATATAAATAATTGAAGACGCTGCAGTCACTTGTAAATAGGATATTTTGCTTTTTTTTTTCGATTTTTTAGTACGTACGTTAAAAAAAATGTGACATATAAACATATTAAGCTATAAAAATATTGTGTTTCCCAAGAAATATTAAATATAAAGTAATTAAATGTACGCTAAAAGGTAATTATTAATAGATTTATTTGTAAAATTTAAGGTGTGTTTGTATTTTAAAAAGAAAAACTTGACTAAAATTATTATTTTCTTAATTATTTTATCATAAAAACTTTACTAAAATAATTTTTTTTTCTTAATTATTTTATCATAGGATATTGTTGTTGTAAATTTTGTTTTAAAAATATTGGTTTGTGTACTTAATTAATCTTATTATGTATGAAATTAGGAAATCTACACAAAAATATCATGTCTAAATTCTGACGAAACCCGGACTCTGAACAATCGCACTGTTTCCCTGATTTTCTCTAATTGTTTCCTCCTCTATGTTATGCTCTTGATGGTTATGTCCCTTTTTTTCAAGAGTTTGTCCATAAGTTTTAATTCTATGTCTTTATGTAATGTTATGTTATCTAGCCTGATTTTTAATCTTTTGTAAGTTAATATTGCCGTTACTGTAATTATTGTTAGAATTAATGCTATTACTCCTACTATCATTGTTAAACTGTAAAAAGTGTGGGTTCGAATCTCCTCTCTTAATTTAATGCGGCCTTGCTCGGTATCTGAGAGATGTTGCCTTAGTTCCGATTCTTGATCGTTCGATGTTAAAATTTCAAAATTGTGGTTGTCCGATGTAGAGACAGTTATCACATTACTTGATATTGAATCGTTTATTGTATGTATATATTCGGATAAATTTAGTCTTTTATAATCGTAGCCTAAGCTTGGGTCCGGCTGTTTCACAATCAGTTCGTTATGTGTATGCTCCAACCACATATTTAAAAGTAAGTCTTGTGATGATAGGACGCAATTTTCGTCAAAAGTAATAATACCCTTTCCTTGTAACTTTAACGTCGTCTGGTCGTGATTGCAGTTTAATACAAAATTGTTTTCTTGATTCATTAAATAAATCCATGAATTCTTGTGTAATAATTTTACGAATTTGTTGTAGTTACTTTGAATCTGTTTATGTCTACATAACACTCTGTCACTAAATGGATTAAAGTAAAGGTTTACTAAACAGTTTTTGTTGTTTAAAAATGTCGGACTTTCTAAACGACATAATATGTAGGTCAACTCCTGTAGATTAAGAATGACCTTTTTACATTCTTGTACTTGGGTTGAAGTCAGGAAAATAAATCGATGCTCAAATCTGTTACATGCTAAATAATTTTCTTTGTAGTCTAAAATCAGTGTTTGATTGTCCGCGGTTTGAATTGGTAATAAATATATTTTATTTAATTGAAAAAGCTTCTCTTCTGGCATTGGGATTTTTATTAGTATCATAATTTTATTTTTTGCTTCAAAATAATCTAAATAAAGAATTTGGTTTAAGTGGAATGGGTCTAAAAAACGGCTGTCTAAGTCTTTTGTCTTATTTATTTTACTTATGATAGTGTTTAGATCTTTGAGCCGAATTATCATTGGGTGTAATTTATTTACTTTTAAAGAACTTAAAATTGAAAGTGCTAAATTTTGCTTTTGTTGAATCTCTACAATTCTATATAGCAACATTGTTGATAACTCTAAAATGTCTTGTCGTATTTGCGATTCTGATAACTGGTCTTGTAAACTTTGGTAGTTTTGTAATATCTTGGTTGTCCTAAAATTCCATTCCAGTGACTCGTTTCTTAATTCTTGTAACGGTTTCTTAATTCGGTTGTAATTAGAGTTAACCACCGTTATTTGTTCCTTTAGCAATTTAAACGTGCTGTTGTCGTCTTTTTCTAACATAGTCAATCTGTCTTCTATTTTTGTTTCGTCTTCGTCGTCCATTGTGCCAAATAAAAATTTTGAAAGTCTACCGACTCCGTTTATGAAAGAGCGTTTTTTCCTTTTATGGTTATCAAAGATGTGCTCTAATTCGTATTCCCTATACTTTATGTCTAGCAAGTACTTATTCGTATTATCGTCTTATTCGTACAGAGTTTGATTGCATTCATCCTTTAATTTAGAATTATTAAATTTTATACAGCAATTTTGCAAATCTAAAACATTTTTTTCAATAAAATCGATTTCCTTGCCTAAATTTGTTAATTGTATATACGTAAACACTTGCCATTCTTGATGGAAAAATGATGTGCTAGCTACTTCTTCGAATACAACTCCTTGGTTGTTCAGTTCCGTTTTTTTGTAATTTATATTTGTTCCACAACATACTCCGAATAGCACTTGGAGTAATACGCTTGTTATCCTACAACAAAAATACCTATTTAATCAAGAATCAGTTTTTACTCGAAATATTTTTTTAGACTATTATTGTGTACGGTCGTACACTGAAAAAAACATGTCCTATTTCCAATCGAAATGCAATTGTCTCAACCTCACCGTGCGGTCACATATGGCGAATCAAACTACGAAATTGCTTCAACAACTCTTCAATTATAAATCGATGAAGTTGAGACAATCATACGAAATATTTATGTGATAATAAAATATAGTTCAATTAATCTCAAATACTTAAACTTTAAAATGAAAAATTCATGACATAAGGCCAAAGAAATTTTTTTTCAGGGAAATAGTTATTATCTTTATTCAACTACTGTTATATTGGATATAACACTTAATATTTTAAATAAACCTCATTCTGTTGTTAGGAAAATGTTATCGTGTAGTTGTCCCAATCACAGTGAAATTGTTTGCAAATAATTTTTCTTTGCATGAATAATCAACTGCCAACTTCGAGATGAGGTTGTCATGAACTTCAGTTTTTTTTTCAGTGTAGTCTTATCACCTATTTTTATTTTTGTGTTCACATCGCCAACCACGTCTGTTACTTCATAAGGCCCTAACCATATTGCAGAAAATTTATTTTTTCCCTTTTCGTTTTTTAACAGTACCAAATCACCAGTATTGAAAAAAATTGGGTTGACCTTCTTGTCGTAGTTTCGCTGTGATATAATTTTACTATTTGTTAGATTTTTTCGAGCTATTTCGTGTGCCTTTTTCATTTTATGCTTTAGGACTAGATAATAGTCGTCTATATTGTAAAGAGGGGCTAAACAGCCTTTAGAGAGATTTGTAGGAATTTCTGCAGTGAAACCGAATAAGCAGTCCATAGGTGTGATACGTGTACCGCTGTGTGGGGTGTTATTAAAAACGTGAACCGCTTGTCTTAACCACGTGTCCCAGTTATTTTTTGAGTTATCGACAAAACTCCTTAAGTATTCACCAAGAGGGCGGTGTGATCGTTCCAAACTTCCGTTGGCTTCTGGGTGGTAAGCTATTGTTTCAAGTTTTTTAATTCCCAAATATTTGCAAACCTTTTGGAACATTTTACTTGTAAAATTAGTACCATTATCTGTTATAAGCACTTTTGGTATATGATATCGTGAAATAATTTCATCTGCAAATACTCGAGCTGTGGTGTTAGCGTCTGCTGAGTCAACCGGATAACAGTCGAAAAATTTTGTTAAATCGTCCTGGAAAGTTATTATGTATTTATTTCCATTTATTGTTGTGGGTAAAGGACCCACTACATCCATAAACGTCTTATCGAACGGTTTTAACGGGATTTCCGAAATTTTCATTTCCATCTTGCACTGCCTTGTTGATTTGTTTAGTTGACAGTTCTTGCATTTCTTGACATATTCTTGGATGTCTTTTTTCATACCTTTCCAATAGTAAATCTTTGTTAGTCGTCCATAAGTACCTTTACTACCTCTATGACCTCCTAAAACTCCATCATGCGAATCTTTTAATATTTGTTCTATATCATTTCTGTCAGTAAGGTGAATTAATTTGAGATTTGATAACTCTTCATCGACTAAATCATCAACTTCTGAATCCTAATCATCGTTGTCGGTTTTTATGTATTGAGTACATTCCTCCTCATTAGACGAAATAGAAACTGCCGAGTTTCTTCTAACTCCCTGTTTCTTGCCAGTAGCATTGACATCTTCACTTCCTGAAGAGTTTTCAATTTTTTTTTGGGCTCTTGTTATTGCGTTACAGCTATGTTGTAAATTTTCATTATACGGTATGCGTGACAGACTATCAGCAACAACGTTTTGTTTTCCTGGTTTATATTCTATACTATAATCATACTCTGACAACTTATGGTGGAACCTAACCAGCCTACTTGTTGGGTCTTTTACGTTAAATACACCTTTTAATGGTTTATGATCGCTATAAACTTTAAAGGTTCTACCATGTAAATAGCATCTGAAAACCTTTACTCCCCAGACGATTGCAAGAAGTTCTTTCTCGATTGTTGAATACCTCTGTTCCGCATTATTTAAACATCGACTTGCATAAGCTATTGGTTTATCTAGACCTGCTTCTTCTTGAGATAAAACGGCACCTAGAGCGTGGTTGCTAGCATCTGTTGTAAGTGTAAAAGGTTTGGTGAAATCTGGGTAGATTAAAATTGGTGGAGAAATGAGTGCTCTTTTTATTTCCTCAAACGCTTGCTCACACTCCGATGACCAAACGAATTTTTCATTTTTATGTAATAGCTTAGTAATTGGTAATGCTATTTTTGAAAAATTTGGGATAAATTTTCTGTAATAATTTACTAGACCCAGAAATGATTGAACTTGCTTTATTTTCAAAGGTCGCGGAAAATCTTGAACCACTTTAACTTTGTTCATATCAGGTTCAACTCCTTTTTCACTACAGTTATGTTCTAAATAAACAACTTCCCTTCTCAGGAATTGGCATTTTTCGACTTGCAGTTTCAAATTGTATTGTCTTAACCTTTCCATGACTTCTCTTAGCTTAGTATTATGATCGCACAAATCTCGTCCATAGACAATAATATCGTCAAGGTAGACGTAACATATTAATCCGTTGAGCCCTGTTAAAATGTAGTTCATTAACCGTTGAAAGGTGGATGGTGCCCCTTTTAGACCAAATGGCATACGGTTAAATTTAAAATGTCCTCTGTTTGTACTAAACGCGGTCTTCTCCCTATCTTCGACGTCAACTAGCACCTGATGATAACCACTGGCCAGATCCAAAGTAGTAAAATACCTTGAATTTCCTAGTTGATCTAAAATCTCTTCGATCCTAGGTAGCGGAAAGGCGTCTCCAATCGTGGCTTTATTCAGCTTTCTGAAGTCTACAACAACACGAAAGCGTTGTTCCCCAGTTTTGGTTGGCTTCTTCTTTACCACTAATAATGGGCTATTCCAAGGAGATTTGGAATGTACGATTATATCATTACACAGCATTTCTTCTACTTGTCTATCCACTTCTATCTTTTGTGTTTCTGGTAGCCTATACATTCTTTGGTTCATCGGAGGAGTATCTTTTTCTGTTGGTATTTTATGATGAATGACATCTGTATGTGTTAGTTTATCTCCAGTTAAGTAGAATAAATCGTTATAGTCAGCACATATTTGTTTTATAGAATCTATTTCTTCCAATGTTAGGGTGTCTTCTAACGTAATTAATTTCCAAAGCTTTTCTGTTCTCTCTGTCTGTACTTCTAAATTATGAGAACTGCTTTCATTTGTTTCGTGATTATCGGGCGTATAAAAATAATTCTGGAGGAGTTCATACTTTGGTTCGTAATCTTTTAATGTTATATCATTTGTAGTAGAATTTATTACGCTAATTAAAATCTTCGAGTCCGTCGGTCTAGTAATAGTGTTTCCTGCGTATATACCTGGTTGAATTTCTTGAGCAAAACAAATTATATCTTCTTGTGGGGTTCCTTCTAAAGGTATTTCTATAATTTTCTTCGATCGAGCGGGTAGATTATGTTCGTTTTTTATTCTTGTCGAGCTTTTTACCAGATTGTCTGTATGGATTTCTATTTGGTTATGTTGCATTGACAAACCTTCGGTTTCTTATTTTTTGTTATTTTCTATAAAAGGTAATTCTAGCTTATTTGTTCCATTTGATGGATATACTGTTAACTGTTTTCGTAAAAAATTAATTTCAGTTTTATTTGATAGAAAATCATTTCCTAAAATTCCGTCCGTAGTTAAGTTAATCGTATTTTTGGTTATTTGAAATTTATGTTCCATGTTGTTCAGAATGCTAATTTTTCCTATATTGGTGCCTAAAGTTTCTTGTTTTTGACCGTTAATACCTGTGAATTCTATTTTTTCGTTTGGCCAAATTAGTGTTTCTGGTTTTAAATTTTGAACTTTTATAATAGAAATGTCTGAACCTGTGTCTATCAACATTTTAAGAGATCCTCGATTTGCGATATCTATCGGAAGCTCAACTATTGGTAACCCACTATTTGTAATTTGTGAATTAGATAAAGACGTATTTGTATAATTTTGAGAATTGACAGTTTTTATGTTACTTATATTGTGAATATCGCCCGTAATAATTACGCTTGGTGTTGGGCGGCAATTTGTAGGTCGCAAATTGGCCCTATCAAGTTTCCCGAGCTATCGTTAGTGTCTATGTCCTCGGAGCTGACTAACCGTACTTGTCTACCATTTACAGCATTTGCTTTAAACGTTGTCTCTTTCCTGTAAGGGTTATTTGTGGCGTTAATGTCAGGACCCACTTGTCTAGTGTTATTGTTTTGCCAATTATTGTTATGATTATTGTGTTGACCGTATTGATCGTTAAAACTATTTTTTTGGTAACTGGTATTGTTCCTAGGGTAATAATTTGAATTATTTTGTTGCCCATACGGGTTGTGCTGAAAACTATTCGAGTTATAGTTACTCCTTCTGTTTTCAAAATTGTTTGATTTTTGGTTATTAAAATTTCTCTGACTATTTGCGGATCTATTCCTTGGTTGGAAATGGTTTTTCCAACAATTAAAATGTTCATGACCATATTGGTGACATGTAGTGCAAAAAGGACTTCTAGCTTTTGTTCTACAATTTTGTATAGTGTGTCCTTTTCTTCGGCAGAATTCACACTCAGCAACTTCATTTTTAGAGTCTATCGTGTTAACAATGTGTGTCGAACCAGTATTTATTGATGGTGGTATGTGCATTGTATTAAATAATTCACTGAGATGGTGTATTGGACTACTAGGTATAGACATTTTTTGATATTCGAATTTTTCTAAATTTGTTGCTAGTTCTAATAACTTCTCAAAATTTGTCTCTAAGCTACTGGAAAGGCCTAATTGGATGTTAACGTGACTTAGACCTAATTTAAAAGCGGTTATTGCCTGGTCATTTACTATCGTCTTTAATATTGTCAGGTCTTTCCCTGGATTTGTCTCTTTTGAAAGTTTATTTATTGTTGCTACCAAGGTCTGAATACGTTCTGCGAAAGCTAGTACAGGCTTTCCTAAATTCTGTTTACACTGACTAATTTTATGCAGTAATTCTTGAACAGACATTTTTGGTATATAGTGTTTCGTAAGAAAACTGTAAGATTGATTTAAATCTTCGAAATTTTCAGAATGAGTCATAAGAAAAGCGTCGCCTCTAAGTCGTCCTGTAATCAGTTTCATAAATATTTTTTTTACCTTCTTCCGATAAATAATAGTATGCATCTTTGCAATACTTCAAAAAAACATGGAGATCCTCCACGGCTGTATTATTGCGATTACCTGTAAAAATTGGAATTAACTGGACCATCTTAAAAATGCTTTCGTATGTGTCACTCATCTCTTTTTTTAAATTTTTGTTTAACGCTGACGATAAGGATTCCTGTGTTGGTAAGGTCAATATAGATTTTAACGGTAAGCCCGGCTTGATGCTTTTTGTATAGTTTCTCGTAAAAGGTCTTTGGTTCTTTTCACTACCACTGTCAGACTCTTCACTTCTGGTGTCAGTTTCGCTAATTTCTATTGTAGATTTCCCAATTTTGTTTGACTTGTCAGTATTCTGCGTGTTATACATTTAATTAGTCCTTCTTTTTTAAATAACAATTTATTTTATTCATATTTTTTGTAAAATGACTTAATAATTTTAATTAATTTAATTTGAAAATAAAAATTTTGAACGAGATAGAGAAGAGAAAATTTGCTAACTAATTTTTATTTATGTTTAAAATTTTATTCGTAAAAAAAAAGAAAAAACTGTCTTATTTTGTTTATTTAATAAATGGTATATTAAAGATTATGTAAAAAATAAATTATAATAAATCTAGAACTCACCAAACTTCATTTTTTCCACTCATATCGTTGATTATGCGTTGCTTAAATTTTCTGTTGTTATTATTATTTCTTGATGGATGGATGGTTGGCTTAAAATTTTGAAGAATTTTGAATTTTCTGGATGAACCAAGTCGTTGATTGCTGCGTTGAGTTGATTTTTGTTGATATATTTTCTTGATGGATGAATTCTGATGTTTTGACTTTTTTATTTTCCTGGGTGAACCGGTCTCTTTATTGAATGTATTGTATTCGTTAAATGCTGCGTTGAGTTGATAAGTTGATTCTGATGATGAACGGTTGGAAAATTGATTTTTTTTTTGTATTAGTTTCTCTTTTTGAATGTGATAGTTCAATATGTTGGTGATAGCTCAATATATGCTATTTAATTTAGTTTTAAAGCACTGGATTTTCTTCAACAATTTGTTAAATCACTATGTCTACGATATTTTATAAACAGATTACAGGTATATATTTTTTTTTTTCAGTACTCAATTCAGCGGTTTCAGACACTTTGATTTTTAATATTTTAATTTTGTTTTTTTTTTTATTCACTTTAAATTTAAAAATTTTTATTTTAAAACTGATTGTTCTGACTTTAATCCAAACTTAAATTTCACAGGTTATACCAATTGTTTTTTTTTTTTCAGAAATCAGCCAGTCGTGGCTGTTTCCCGGCTGGGCCAATGTTATGGACCCCGGACCGTCCTGATACTCTTTAAGAAACTTTATTTAAAATAAAACACATAACCAACTTTAATGTTAATCCACAATTTTATTTATTTTAATATTAATAGCTTGACGGTTTTAATCGGAGTCATCGATATTATTTTTCGTATTCTTAAAGTTAATTTAAATTGAAAAACAATTGGAGGAGAGTGTAAGTACATAGGTAAATTGATTTACTTAATTTATAATTTGGGGAAAATTAAAAGAAAGGGCGTGATTATAATCAATTTGTTTGTTATTGGTCAAAGCATACCACTTTAATTATATTGCTTTGACCTACATCAAATAATTGTTTTTCATAACAATTATTCCGAAGTCAACAAACTGATTTGTAACATATTTACATTTTTGCAAACATAATTAAAAATTATTGTTTGCAAAAATGTATGAAACAAACCAATTATTTTGTTCAGAATAATTATTATGAAATCAAAATGCTTGTGTCGCATTTTGATGAGTTTGGATATATGGAAATAAGGTTTTGGATAATTAAAGATTGGGAAATGGAATTGGAGGAACTAGGAACCTTACACAGTTCTTTGCTGCTCCTCTTTCATATGCGTTCCACCCGACCTTCTCAATACAGTTTTAATCTTGCCTTGTACTGTCTAGTAGCTACAGTCATTGCAATGATATCACCACAAAAGGTTCCAAATTTACTTTTGTTGGCGCTCTTGATTTCTTTATTGTTGGTGATAAACACCCTAGTGCCATCTTTGAAGTTTCCTAAATTGTTTTGCTCTGTTAAAGTTAATTTTAAAAATCCTTGATGCACCAAAACGTTCCTTCCTTATTTTACCGTATTAATTGGAGATCTGCGTTTGAAACCCTTGGTAATAGACAGGTTTACCTCCGCTACACCTTATTCCAGCACGACATATTGTTTTACTGTTCCTCTAACCTTTACTAGCTGTAAACTTTCTTTTAGATTCTTTTTAAATTGATCTTACCTTCTGTTCTTGGGGTTCGAACCGGAGGGTTAATTTGAGACTCTTTAGCTCCTTATGCACTGTCATACATTGGTACTTGCTAACTTTTTCGCCTTACTATTACTATTGCCTTACACATATAAGCTCGAGCCATTGCTTTTGATGCAACTATTCCCATGTGTGACGAATGAATACACTCCAACATTTTTCTCCTTAATCATGGTGGTATTATCACTCTATGTCTATTTGAAAATGGGAGTTTATCTCCAATACCTTTTCTTGGTCAACTATTATTTACATAATATGCAATTTTGGTTAGAACAAGATCCTTTTCCGCTTCAATTTTTACTAAATTTACATTTGAGGAGGTCCACACCAAAACGTTACAATTCCATCATAAATGATTTTACACAATTTGAGAAAATGTAATTACACTATTAAAGTCTTAAGCAAGCTCTATTTCACAAAGGGGAAAACAATCCTTGTTTAAGCATAAATATATTAGGTCAGTCATAATTTGAATATTATGATTCCAAAGACATGATAATTATATATATTTAAAAAATGTTACGTTTTGGTGCAACCAATTGGTAATGTAGCGTTTTGGTGAGACAATTTTAGAAATGTAACTTTTTGACTATGACCTACTACTTCTATTACCATTGTAAAAAGAACGTTACTTTAAAATTATGACAAATGTCACTTTTGGATATAGAGGTTTTAGAGATATTATTTGTTTTAAAAGAAAAACCTAAATTCTAAGAGCACATTCTTCTTCGCAACAATTACAAATTTCCACATGCTGATCAGTTTGGAACTGTTCAATTCTGTTCAATTCAATTTTCTTTTGTTTGTTTTGCAAATTACTCGTTATGAAAGCTCTTCGTTAAGCGAGATTGTACTGTGTGTTTTCGGAAAAGTTATTAACTACAAAGTTAATTATATTTAAAAAGAGTATTTTAAAAATAATTATTTATGGGCTTAAAACTAAAATAAAAATATTTCAGTGTTGTTGTTACAGATAATGGCAAATTATGTAAAAATATGGTAGAAAATATTACGATTTGTTGTGACTAAGAGCATGTAATATTAGCTAATAGTAAAAATGTTACCTTTTGGTGCATTTCGTCGATGTCATAGCGGTATTTTACGAAATTTAACGCATTTTGTTGCAATTTTAGTTGAATTTTCGATGTAATTCAGTATTTGGAACCGATCTGCATTCATAACTTTTTTTCTAAGAAAATTGGAAATGTTACGTTTTGGTGTGGACCTCCACATTTACTGCCACTTACTCATTTTTGTTTCTATAATTAGTATAAGTTTTTTCAATTTTATGAACTGCATCACTTGATGTTGACAAAAAAAAAGTCACATAATTTTGTTGTCCCCTTCTTATACTCAATTGTATAGTTGGAAGATGACAAAAATAAAGTCCATTTTTGAATCGATTTGCGACAACCACAGGACAACCAGCAATATTACCAAATATTGTAGTAAGTGGTTTATGAAATTATGAACTGTTCCTAAAATATACTATGAAATCACTTGTGTTTATATTTTTTTTCATATAGATATTCATAAAATTTCTTTACTCCAAAATAAATAGCTAATGCCTCTTTATCTGTTACACTATAATTTTGCTCCGCTTTTGTTAATGTACGTGAAGAAAAACCGATTGGTTTTTCAACATTATTTTTAAATCTATGAAATAATGCTGCTGTTACACCGTTTTGACTAGCATCACATGCCATAATTATTGGTAATTTCTGATCAAAATGTGTAAGACACATATCTTCAATTATCAATTCTTTTACTTGTATGAATGCACCATCACAATCATTATCCCACAAAAACTTCACATTTTTTCTTGTAAGATTATAAATTGGTGACATAATTTCTGCTAACTTCGGAATATGTTTAACATAATAATTTATAAATCCCATCAATGTATGACTTTTGTGACTAGGATCTTCTAATTATGAATTTTTTCTAGACAAGTATTTTTTGTAACATCATTACGACAAATGAAGATTGTGGTCGTATTTTTAAGAGCTAAAATGAAAATGAATGTGTGCGACTGTATTTGTAAATGAGGCATCTAGTTTTTCGCAGTTTTTCAACGATACAATTTAAATAAAAAAACAAAATTCAAATATGTATTTGAAATATTTGGCTCACATTTAAAAAATAATATTAATTTTCACTTTCTTAATATTATAAAAGAATAAATTTTAATTCATAATTAACTGACATGAAAAATGACAAAAAAAAATATTATATTAATATCATCAATTTTTTGAATCACTAAAATTAATTATTTAAAGTACCCGTTTGTTTTTGTAAACATTTTCTTTAAACTTCACCAAAAAATTTCTTTCGCACATAATTTTGGATGAAAATAAAATAAAATTCATCAATTTAATATTAAAAAAGTCACATTATCTTATAAAAAGTTAAACTAGCCATTTTAGAAAATGTGAAACTACTTTTCGACTCTCCATTTATTTTCTGCTTTGTTTATTATTCTGATCATTTGATAAATTTCATTTTTTATTATTCGTGAAACATGCGGCTAACGTTTGTTTGCACAAAAGTACTCAGGCGTTTTACGACATGTGCACAGTATGGTGCACATCATGTGCATGATATATATTATGCACAATTTTGTGCACAGTGATTTTGTAACATGCACAATTAATGCACATTGCACGCACTTTTGTCAAAATTGTTTTACGGGGTAACAGGATTGGCTCATTTATTTACAGTTCAAATAGTAAAATGTACAGCTGTTGTTTTGAATAGTATAATTGTCAACAATGTTTTTCATCGTTGGAATATCTTAACTGCATAGCTTTTTTCGATAACTTTTATCAAGAAATTTTCAAAAATACTTAATATATATTTTCAAACCCTGTTTTTCTTGGTACATTTGGATATTCAGAGACCTGAATTTTTAGTTTATTATCACTAACACTAAAACCCCCTTTATATAGTTTTTGCATATTCTCTAGAAATATAAATTTTAAATAGCTATCAAAACTCATGTTTGAAATGTTTAATTGCACTTAATTGCATCCACCACTATATCTTTAATTTAATCAAAAACCAAGATCTAGTATCATTTTTTCACATATGAAAAATCATATATTACATCATCAATAAATGAGTACACACATAATTATATTTTGTAACAACAGCAAAAACAATAATAATATTAAAAGGAACAATAATAATAATCAGCTTTCCACATTTTCATTCTAATAGAAAACAAAGTAAACACTTGATTTTCAAGTTTTCCCTTTTTTTGTTAAAAAAATGTTAATATTTCATACAGTAAAGAAGAATAGCAAACAAGAATATATAATGAAAAGCGAACAAACATATAAAACAAAACAGATATTAAATAAAATTTATTTTTGTTTACTTATTTGAAACACCCTGTTATCAACCTATCAAATTAAATATGCATCTAAAAGATTTACATTCCACTAAACAGAATGGTAGAATAACAACAACATAATTTTCTGTTTTTTCTTGTCTACGGTAGCATTTTTTCCACTTTGCTTTTTTTTGTTTTAATAAACAAATTTTCATTCAATTTTCTTTTTATATAAAAATGTATATTCTGGTTTGGAAAAAATGATAATAACAAAATATGTAAAAAAAAATAAATGGAAATATAATAATTTGAGAAATAAAATTAAAACCCAGTTGAAATCGAAAATTTTATGATTACATGTAATTGAGATATTTGATTGGATGTTGTTTTTTTACTTACGCGACAAAATGTTAAAATTGAATAAACAATTAAAATGGAGAAAAAAAACTGATGATTTGAATTTTCCTTGAAATATCCTTTGACTAAGTAATAATTGTGCTTGTTATCAATTATTATACTTGTGGTTTAAATTTAACCCATTTTCAAACCATCCACCATTTCACTGAACTCCATCCTTTACGTATCTTCAACATTTTACTCAATCAAATTTTAAATCACTTATATGGATGACCAGCTATGCTTATACTGACTTCAATCGTATTCCTCGATTGTTTATTTGGTCCCAGAGTGTAACAGTGTCAGCAGGTGAAACGAAACTAATAAATGCCGAGATATATATGATCGTATATTGCTGAATGCTGAATACAACAAAATATCACAAAAAAAGATAAAACATATAAACAAAAGAATAAAAATTTAGAAAAAAAGTATTAAGACATAAAATAATTGTACAAAAAATATTTCAAGAAAAACACAATTGACCAATAATCAATGCCATAGGGTATATTGTCAAACAAAAAACTGAAAAATCTTACTATATATTCTCAATCATTTTGATCCAGAGGGAGATTATATAATTTTAAACCAAAAAGTTGAGTGTAATTATTTAAAACTTTAATTATTATTTAGCAATTATTTAAAAATCGAAAAATAAATTATTTCAATTTAAACATATATAAAAAGTTCAGTTTGTTATCTTTTAATAATAAAGTTTTATTGTTTTGTTTGTGCAAATAGAAATTGAAATTTGAAAAAAAATTTGTTATCAAATTTCATTGAACTAGCTCTCATTTGTGCTGTTATTATGAATACAAAGTGATTGAGAAGGCAATTGTCTTTAATAGTGTCGGACTACAACATGAAAAAAATACAATTTTTAAATTTGAAAGTTGTGGCACTCAAGGTGCTTGCTTATAAGTAATCCAGTTGCATTGTATTAAAATTGCTGGGTATTAAAATTGTTGAGTTATATTAAAAAAGGAAATAATAACAAAATACCCTTTGCAACTATTGTGAGCCGCGGCATTATTTACATTTAGCAAATTTGATGAAAATAATTCCACCTATCATCACTGATAATATTGTATATTTGTGATGTGGCCAGCGCCGGCGCTAGCGATTTTGGCGCCTGGTGCAGTTTTCAAAAATGCCGCCCTAAAAAAATCTATTTGTCGTAAATAATCCGTTTCCACATCACCCAAAAGGTAGGATATGCAGTGCATTTTTTTTAACGAGGTATCCCACGTAGGTATAGTCCTCAAAAATTAAAATTAAATTAAATTAAAAAAACAAATATAAGATTAAATATTGTTATCGTTCTAATCCAGCGTACGAATTTCAATAACAAAAAATTAATATTAAAAATATATTTAAAAAATAAATAAAGATTTAATATTGCTATCGTACTTACTTATATAGCGTACGAATTTCAATAACAAAAAATTTAAAAAAATTGGATAAATAGCACTAAAATTCAAGATCGTATTTTTAAATTGTAAAATATATTAGTTAATTAAATTTTATTTTACGCGCTTTGACTCTTGCAAAGTCATCTATCAAATCACTATAATCCAAGTTGCTCAGAAATTTACTTTCTATAGATATTTTAGCTAAATCTACCAGTCTTTCTTGTCCTATTGTACTACGTAAATAATTTTTAATAATTTTTAATTTAGAAAAGCTACGTTCACCGGAAGCTACTGTGACTGGTATTGTCAATAAAACTCTAAGAACTACAACTAGATTTGGTAATATCTGGTCAAATTTCTTTTCAAATATAAAATCTAATGATTCTATAGGGCTTAAAGTTCCTGAAATTATACTTTGGAATGTTTTAATTTCGTCCCATAAATCTAAACCTACTATATCAGACTTTGAATTGAAAGATAAATGCTTTTCTAGGGAAAGACAATTATTTAAATGATCAGAAGCATTTAATTAAGCCACAGAAATATTGTGCAAAAATTTGAAAATATTATTGTGTTCCAAAATTTGATCAAACCGTTCGCTAACAGATTGAATCACCGGATCAAGGATTTGAAAATAAAATTTAACTTCAAATTTTTGTTCAGAATTTGATATAATTTCGTCTCTAACTTCGTACGAAAAAAGTTGAGGTTTTCGACTAGGGCGCCTTGGTGCATCCGGGAAATTTGGTGGAACATCTAATTTTAAAGCTATTTCTTTAGCTTGCAAGATAAACCCTAGAAATTTTTCCTCATTTCGTAAGTTCGTCAAAAACTCTTTTGTGCCCTCTAACAAATGTACTGCCGTCGTTAAACAAATAGTAGGACTTTGTAAATATTTGCTAAATATATTAATTTTATCAAGAATATTATATCAAATAATTATTGAACAAATAAATTCAAATTGAATAATTTTGAGAGATAAACTATTCGCGTTATTTCTTGTTATTCCGTCCTTATCCTTGTCACTTTCTATTTGAACTAAAGCGTTATAAATATTACCTAAACTACACATTAAGGGTTTTAAAGCTTCTATGCGGCTTTCCCATCTTGTCGTACAGAGTGGCTTGAGAGTTAATGTTTTCACATTCTGTTTCAAAATGTCCCATCTTGAAACAGAACTAGAAAAAAAACATATAAACATTGGACAGTATCAAAAAAATTACAGCTTGAAGTGAACATTGAACTGAATCCAGAAGGACTAGGTTAGCTGAATGTGATGCGCATGGCACAAGAAATGCTCGGGGTTCTATTTGTTTAATTTGAGCTTGCATTCCAATGTTTTTTCCCTTCATATTTGAGCCATTATCATAGCCTTGCCCCCTGCAATCACTAATTGAAAATTTTAGAGAAGCTAGTCGGTCTAAAACTAAATTCGTTAAGCCCTTACCCGTCGTATCTGTAGCTTTTAAAAACCCATAAAAAACTCCTTAATTTCATGTTTGTTTTGATTTCTATGAACAACTCTAACAATAAGTGATAATTATTCATTGCGGCTCTGATCTGGAGTACAATCAACAATTATCGAAAAATATTTCGCACCTTTTATCATATCATCGATTTTATTTTGAAAAACTTTAGACACGATTGAAATTAGTTCATTCTGAATGCTTTTATACAAATGAGCAATTTCACGCAAGTTCAGCAAATTTTTGGGAAATTTTGACTTGACCCCTTTTAATTTTGATTATTTTTTGTTTATAGATAGTCTTTCATAAATAAAAAATACAAGTTCTCTTAGAATTTTTTTTTTCGACCAGGGGTCTTCACAGGGTGCCCCTCAATTTTTTGTTATTTTGTGATGTGAGTGCATTTTGACGAGTGATTGTAGAAAAACTACTGAATCGATTTTCATAAATGATATGTCGTTGAATAGGTATTAAAACAAAGTTTTTAAAAATGTACACTGTTAATTTTTTTAAATAATTTTTAACGGTGTAACATAAGAAAAGAACGGTGTAATTGAAAAAAAGATGGCATAGCCTCTTTTTTTTTTTTTTTTAAACAAAATTGAAGCTTATTTTATATCTAACAACTTGTGAAAGTTTAGGACTAGCATCATTTTTTGTTTTAGAAATAAAATTCGTTGTGCATATGACTGTCGGGAATCAGTTTTTTTTGTTCTGAAGGAAAATTATAAATATGGCGATTTTTAGATTCAGATTTTTTTTTTATGTTAAATATCAAATATTTTATTATTAAATGAACTTTTTAAAAAGCAAGTTCAGCAAAATTTTGCGACATTTTAATCGAAACACAATAATCGAAATATCTTTGGCAAACTCGGTCGTTGATCTGGCAACAATCAATAGTCATGTTTTGGTTGAGTTAAAATTGAACATATTTCAGTCACCCCAATTGGAAACTTTCAGGCTATCATTTAAATTTATGGCAGAGTCTCTCCGGGCGGGCTTTATTCGCTCATGCCTTTTCCCTCTTAAAGATAGGAAAACAAATGACTTGTACAGTGTACTATCATCTGAAAAATTATTTATTGGGTTGCTGGTGATTTTAATTTAAAAGTAAAAAATCAAAAATAAAGTAGTGACAAAACTAAACTTTGTGGTACATCAGCGTTAGTTAATTTAGACGCAGAAGAAAAGCCATCAATGGATACCGAAATGTATTGGTCGGTGAGAAAGTTTTGAATAAACTACGCAACTGTGGGGTTAAATCCGTACGCTACGCGCTTGCTGATCAGGTTTGCAGCCCGGATTTAATCAAATGCAAATTGACGACCAAATTGTAATTAAAGTGGAAAATATTATTCAACTTTGCCTTAAACAACAGAAAATTACTGATTATTTTTCAGTAAAAAAATTGTCCATCGCAGATTAATCTGAGTAGGCCAATATTCAGACATTCTCATCCAAAAATATTAACATACATTTGTCATATTAACATAATATTAACACATATTAACATACATTTGTCATTTATTTTAAAAGTGCCACAAGTGAATATATACACACTGAAAAAAAGGTGTGCTCAACTTATACGATATAGGTATAAAATCATGCATAAAAGTTGCTTAAATGTGCGCCAAGAATAATTATTCTCAACCTATTCTAATATGTAGAATAAGGGGCTGATAATTTGTTAATTTTTGAAATTCTATTATTATGAATTTAAAATCTAATTCAAGTTAATGCAGTTTCTTATTTCGAGTATAGTATAAATTTATCATTAATAAAGTTGTTAGCCTCTTTAAATTTAGACTAAATTTGCGAATATATATACTCTTTTTAAGAATATGGTATTCAAAAGCATTCTTAATACAAGAATACATTTATTACATAACGTAAATTAATCTAAGGCTGAGCATAATTTTAGTTTGATTAAGAAAATAGTGATAAACTTTTGGGTTGTTGCAAGACGTATATGCTCGAAATAATTGTAAAATAAAGTTGAGTTAAGTATAATTATTCATAATCTGAGACAAAATTGGTGGATGTAATTTCTGCATTTGAGAATAAAAGCAATTATTTTGTAAAATATTTTATATCGATTTGAGACTAGCAATGCATTTCGAAAACGTTCCCATATTGTTTAATTAAGAATAACATGTTAATCCCATACACAACCCTTCTGAAAATAAGTTCAAATAGACAATATTTTTAATTTTAAAAAATTTATTTTTAATAATAAAATTAGAATTCTACATGAATACAATAAATATTCCTTCAATATGTGTTAAAAGTTAGTGTTAATTATTATTATTGTTTAAGTTAACAGTAAATCAATTTTTATAAATAAATTAATCGTATCAAAATTATAATACAAAATAAATAATAATAATATAATTATTCGTTTAAATAATTTTATTTTTAAAATAAATTCTAAATTATTGATTCTCTTTTATTAGAGTTAATTTAGACGTTTTAAAGATGTTATGTAAATTTTAAAAAAATTACTTTAATATAGAAAAATATATTAAATTTAAGTTCTATTTATTATTTCTTTTGCCTAAATATTTAATATAATATGTATTAATTATTATTTTCTTATTATTATAATAAAGGAAGTTTTAAAAACAATTTCTCCTGTTGCGTTCTCCGCAATGTTGTTAAGTTAATCTTAACCTATTCTTGTTTGATGTTTAATCTGGATAGGATTGATAACTTCCAAAAAATCTGGTTCGTGATGAACAGCAACCCGTGTTTTGAAGCAAATCTTAGAAATTAATGTCAACCTTAACAGAAATGATACTATAGTTAAATTCAAAATAAAGTTACAGACAATTTATTTAGCTTACTAGTTTAAATTTATTCGTAGAAATAAACATTTGAATAAAGAATTCCTAATTAGTACTGCTTCCTTGTACCCTGCTTGTCTCGTCTATATAACAATGAAATAAAATTGTCGTGATTGGAAATTTTCTTTAAAAAATTGAATATTTTTACCTGAAGATCATGAACTTGAACGACGTTTTCGCCCATAAAGTATTCCTCTACTTCTCAATCGGCTTGAACAATTACTATATTTATTGTAGAGAAAACCAAATGGAAACTCACTATGGTTGCTCGTCAGCTTGTAACAATACATCTGTAAATATACAAAATTTTGGTTTTCACTTTGTTTTAATTAAAAACTGATATGATACGAAAAGTTCAAATGAAGAAAAAATTGATGATCATTGCGGATTCTAAAAATGATGGTACTTCTATACTTGGACTTGGTTGTCTGGCTCAGTAGCTCGCTAGAAAACACATATTTAAAATTTTCGCTTTGTGACATTTAAGGCTTTACTGATATGCATGTACATATGTGATCGTAATAAACAGTTTTATCAGTTTTAAAATCTACATATATTTAAAATAAATAATATTGATACTCACCATAAATAGGTTTTAAAAGCACTAAATTATTTGACCCAATTTTCTATTTGACACAATTTTTAAAATAAAAATTCACAATATCATACACTTAATTATTTAAATTCTATTTTCAATATTTATTTCTCACTGTATATATTATTTTTGTTATTTTAAAGGTACGATTCGAGCACTTTACTCCTTTAAACTGCAACACGATATGATTCTGACAATGGTATTGCTAAGTAAAAAACCAAACAGCATTGATCATATATTGTTATATTACATATATTGTTTTAGTCTCCACTTATGAAAATTGTTCTCACATTAACTTAACAAAATTGTTTACAATAAATCACTTAATTCTCTACTTGAGTAAAAGAAACAAAAATGTCGATAAATTGTTGATTAGATACCATTATTGATTATATTTTACATTAATCAAGAATAACTAAACACAATGTATGAATTCATATAATTTTGAATGTAGAATTATATGCAAGAGTTCATGAATCATGAACATATCTATATTCTCCTCCTGAGTATGAAACTATCATTAACGTAAGCCTAACCATCATCAAGAAATACTCAATTACTAAGACTAAAATGGCTACCGTTGACTGAAAATAGTTCAATGGCCAGCACCGTTAACATAAGTGATATATCACTGGTATTGTCATAGGACTGGGGACTGGAGTACTCACGGTTGTCACACCTATAAAAATTTAGAATAAATTTACAAATCCACAAAAATTGATGCCGTCGTCCGTAAAATTAATAATTTATTGCTTTATATAATATTATTTATTATACATATTTAATTTGCAGAAAAGTGGCAATCGCCAAAATTAATGCCATTTTGAATTAAGTCCTAAGTTTAACTGATAATTGTTAATGTGTTTTTAAAAGTTATTTTAAAATTAAATTAACTTCTCAACTACATATATTCTATAATCTACTAAGTACTAACTATCTGCATGTTAAAAACATTTGATATGATAATTCTCAAATTGAGAAAAATCGCTTTTAAATTTTAGAAATTGAGTTAAAAAATTTGATTGTAATTTTCTCAAAATCAAACTATATTAGAAATACTTCTTCAAGAATTGGTTTTTCTACAAATGATTGTAAATATTTGACTAGAAATGAGAATAAACGTTGCACAAAATCATCGATATATTGAAATTCTATTTTGAAGCGTATAGTTATTAAATTGATCATTAAACCTATTAAAACAAATGTAAATGATTTTAATCGAGTATTTCATAACTAAGGCAAATTGACTAATTTAATCTTAATTTAGAAAATGGTCTTATTGATAAAATTAATAAAACTTCTCTCAGGTTAAACCAGTTATTCTATAATCTAGAAAATGAGCTTCGAATTTTCATCAACTAAGAGTTTCTGTATTTGAGATTAGCTTCTACTTAATATTAGAATACGATTTCTCTCAGTGCAGCACCGAAGTTTTATACTCATTTTGGATATAAACGATCACAACAGTACTACAGTCCATATTTTCATTACAAAACTTATTGAATTCATCAAAACGCATATAAATTCTAATATTACAAAAATAATTTATAACACTGACGGTGCACCTTCTCAATACAAAAATAAACATAACCTAATTAACTTATGCCACCATAAAGAATACTTTAAGGTTGATGCTGAATGGCATTTTCATGCTACCAGCCATGGAAAGGGACCTTGTGATGGAATTGGTGGTACACTGAAGCGTGCTGCACACCGTTATAGTATGGCGAGCGAAGATAATATTATTGATACACCAAAAAAACTTTTCGAATGGGCTTTAAAATGGGAATCTACCATGAACTTTGGATACGCCGATAAAAATGAATATCAATTAACAAAAGAAAAATTACAAAATCGATATAAAAATGCGATTACTATAAGTGGAACTCAAAAATTTCATTCTTTTGTACCAGTAGATACTAAGACAATAAATGCAAAAATGTTTTCCAAACTCAAAAGAAACTTTTGAATGTAAAATAAGTAAATAATTTTTAATAACTATATTTATTTTCACATATATAATTTGTATGATATTTTAAAAAGTTTATTCAATAATAAAATATAGACCAGGGCCAAACCAGGGTTATAAATATCGAAATAAACGAAAAATTCTTAGCAGTATACGAATGAGCGGAAAATGTAGCTAAGGGTCTAAGTAATTAAGGAAAAATCGACCGAACTGTGTAAAAGTCCCGGAAAAGGGTAGTCTTTCGCGATTTGCGACTAAACTATGCATCCCATCGAAAAAAGTTAGATATAAAAGTTGTAGATAATAAAAAAATCTAAATCTTTCTTACTGGACATTATTGACCATAACCACAAAATTATCGAGAAAAATGTAAAAAACCGTTTTTTTTGTTTTTAATTTATAACTATCGCAAAAGTTGTTATATTTTCATGAAAATCGGTGAAAATGTTCTTTTTTGTGTTTCAAACAGTCCAAAATTTTTTCAAAGCGAAATATTTAATTTTCGATGTTTTATTAAGAAAATTAAAAAAAAGACCTAATTTTCAATCGAAAAATTTGGTTAGGAAATTTTCGATTTTTGAACTTTACTAGTGCTCATTTTTTTTGTTGAAATCCCAACTTTAATATAGAATTAAAATATAATATTGTTTACGTACAAAAATTTCGTTAAAAAAGCGAAAAGCCGAAAAAACTACTTTCAAATCATGAATTTCTTTTTCTTTGTTGTAAATAAACGTTTCCATTCATAAAAAGCGGTAACTCACATACGATACTGTGTTATACAAGTAATTTACATATACTTAACTAATCTTGGCTTTCAAAGTCCCGAAATCATCGTTTAAACTGCAATTAAATAGGTAAAAACTCAAAAAACACAAAGGCTGTGTGTGACTGAGAAATTTTTTTTATTATTTCTTGGGATACGTAAGTATCTACAATCTATCATGTCAAAGTGTTTTGATGACAAAATACAAAAATTAAAAGTAAAATAATTTCATTGAAATCTTTTTTCCTTCCCGGGCTTCATCGCCAGAATCGAATTCTTCATCGCCAGAATCGATCAACCTTTCGATTTCTTCATGTTCATTTTCTACATCTTCAATTCCTTGGAGCTGTTCTGGATTTTCCAGTTCAGTATCATTATTTTCATTATTATTATTTATTAGACAGTGGATACCATCTTCGTCTTCGATGTCCTCGAGATTACAAAATTTTTCGTATAAGAACTTTTCGGCATTAGAACACAGATCAGGACCGTGACAATTTATGCACAAAATTGTTCACTTTAAGCCATGCTTGCGACACCCACATACGTTATTACCGCATCCTTTTTCGCAGCTGTCGCAGATAAATTTCAATAAATTTTTGGGAATTAATTCTTGTTCTGTAAATATAGGTACGATACCATAAAAGGGATGTTTCCATCCCCAATCTGTAGCTGTAAATTGATGACTGTAATTGATGAAAATACACCCTGTAGCAATGTAGCTTAACTGCTCCTTCAGTTAAAGGTAATTTTTCCAAATGAAATGATGATTTTACAGAAGCCGCTTGGTAGAGTTCAAATCTTAAATCGTGTAGAGATGTATTTATAATTTTACTTTTGTAAATAGAAGCTCTTATTTGTAATCCGTTTTCGGTAATCGTTTGTTTGTCTGCATTTATATTGCATAAAAATTTCTGCAACATCAAGTAAATGTTTATTGGCCAATAATGATTTTGTTATTTTTAATGATTAATGATCTTATAATTGTTTTTTTTTCCTTTCCTAGCAAAACTTGAATCTATTGCTAAAAGTTTGAAACGAATTTAAAGAAAAGATTTTTAAATAAAGCAAACGATTAAATAAAATAATCACCACAGTTTAAACGATGGTTTCGGGACTTTGAAAGCCGAAATTAGTTAAGTATATGTAAATTACTTGTATAACATAGTATCGTATGCGAATTAACGCTTTTTATGAATGGAAACGTTTATTTACAACATAGAAAAAGAAATTCATGATTTGAAAGTAGTTTTTTCGGTTTTTCACTTTTTTAACGAAATTTTTGTACGTAAACAATATTATATTTTAATTCTATATTAAAGTTGCAATTTCAACAAAAAAATGAGCACTGATAAAGTTCAAAAATCGAAAATTTCCTAACCAAATTTTTCGATTGAAAATTAGGTCTTTTTATTTAATTTTCTTCATAAAACATCGAAAATTAAATATTTCGCTTTGAAAAAATTTTGGACTGTTTGAAACACAAAAACGAACATTTTCACCGATTTTCATGAAAATATAACAACTTTTGCGATAGTTATAAATTAAAAACAAAAAAAACAGTTTTTTGCATTTTTCTCGATAATTTTGTGGTTATGGTCAATAATGTCCAGTCAGAAAGATTTAGATTTTTTTATTATCTACAACTTTTATATCTAACTTTTTTCGATGGGATGCATAGTTTAGTCGCAAATCGCGAAAAACTAATACAAACCCCTAAAAACGAATATACTACGGCCCCCCACCCCTTTCCGGGACTTTTACACAGTTCGGTCGATTTTTCCTTAATTACTTAGACCCTTAGCTACATTTTCCGACCATTCGTATACTGCTAAGAATTTTTTTTCCTCTAACAGGATTGGCCCTGGTCTAATATTTGTAATTTAATGTTGAAAAACAATCTTTTACTTTATTATTCCATAATAACATAATACGAACATAATACTTCTCCAGTCAAAAGTTACGGCTTTTTTGTTTGCAGTCAAGACTGTCAAATTATTTTTTATAAGAGTGACAAGTGATTACTAAAAGTGATAAATAAACATTTCATTTTTTATGTCATCTAATACAAAGAAAATAATTGCAGAAGTGCTTTCCTATTCAAAAGAAACTTCTGTTTGTAAAATAAGTAAATCATTTTTAACAATTGTATTTATTTTATTTATTGAACTACATATATAATTTTTATAATATTTTAAAAAGTTCATCTAATAATAAAATATTTGATATATAACATAAAAAAAAATCGCTTAGTTTATAACGCCATTTTTATAATTTTCCTTCAGAACAAAAAAAACTGACTCCCGACAGTCATATGCACAACGAATTTTATCTTTAAAACAAAAAATGATGCTAGTCCTAAACTTTCACAAGTTGTTAGATATAAAATAAGCTTCAATTTTGTTTAAAAAAAAAAAAAAAAAGAGGCTATGCCATCTTTTTTTCAATTACACCGTTTTTTTCTTATGTTACACCGTTAAAAATTATTTAAAAAAATTAACAGTGTACATTTTTAAAAACTTTGTTGTAATACCTATTCAACGACATATCATTTATGAAAATCGATTCAGTAGTTTTTCTACAATCGCTCGTCAAAATGCACTCACATCACAAAATAACAAAAAATTGAGGGGTACCCTGTGAAGACCCCTGGTCGAAAAAAAAAATTCTAAGAGAACTTGTATTTTTTATTTATGAAAGACTATCTATAAACAAAAAATAATCAAAATTAAAAGGGGTCAAGTCAAAACGATGTTGAATCTTCGTGAAATTGCTCAAATATTTGTTTTGGGTCTCATTATTAGTTATCCGTCGTAGGTGTTCTGAAAGAACATTGTTAAATTCAGCAATTGCTTCTACTAATTTGAAAAAATTACCATTATTTTTGTCGTATAACCTGTCTGACCCACCCCTGAATGCCAAAGATTGCATTGAGTGAAACATTACAAAAAAAATTTAAGAATTTTTACATAGTGGAAAAAATATTTTTAGTAATAAATTTCGGTAATTAAAATATTTATTTTATTATTTTAAATTCATTTTTATTATTTGGGTTTTGGCACCCTCCAATTTTAGCGCCCCGTCAAACTGTTCGTACTGTTCAATGGAAGCGCCGGCCCTGGATGTGGCTTATAAAGGAAATCAACTGATTCTTATGGAGATACAAATAGCTTACCTAAGTTTAGCATGGGCCATCATGGATAGTAGTTAATGTAAGCTTTTGATTTATTTTATATAATTTTTTTTGTTCTTACATAGTTTGTTGTCCTAAATTATTTATATTCCTTGTATGCTAAATTTTACAATCGATTGGGTATAGTTTTTTTTAATTTTCTATGATAAAATAAGAGATTTTTATGGTCAGGATTCCGAATTATTTATAATAGTCCAAATTTCTGTCTTCGCCAAAAAAAAGTAAAAAGGCACACAGTATCTTGAAAGAACAGCAAGTCTAGCCCTTGATTGCTCCCAGTGATAGCATGTGAAACGGTGTGGAAACCCGCAAGAAGACGTAAAATGAGGGAAAAAACGCGTCTTGTTGAGCCTAGGCGGAACGAACCACGCAAAACTAGGAAAAGAGCATCACGGTTGGATACTATAATAATATCTAGGTCCGATGAAAAAAGTTATGCGCATTTGTTAAAAGTGATGAAAGGGAACCCAGAACTAATAGAGCTATTGTGTCACTAAGATTAGGAAGAGCAATGCAATCAAATCTTTGAGGACAATCGGAGACGGGACTCAGACGGCAGTAATGAGTCTCCCTGAACGATAAGCGCATACATCGTTGCGTTTAGACACATCCAAATGGGCAAGATGCAAACTGCGCAAGCAAATCACTCCAACATGCTGTTTCAGATGCCTTAGCTACGGTCATGTAGCAATTCACGGTATTAGTAATGTGGAGTGGATCGAACGAGGATAATTTAAATGCGGAGGAATAGGACATAAATCGAAAGACTCCAAAGAGCCTTTAAATGTGCTTTTTACCTGCCGGGAACCACAGAAGCATGGGTATTCTACAAGAATAGATGTAGAGGAGTATTCTACAGGAGTAGATGTCTAGCCCACAAAAGAGCTCTAAAGCCGATTTCTGTCCATAATGGTTAAGTGTATCCAGATAAATTTAAACCACTGCGGGGCGGCACAAGACCTACTGATAGGACCTATGACCTTTGACAGGACCTACAGACCAGAAAATGAACGTCGCATTCATTTGTCAACAATATAGAGCCCTGTTACCGATTTGAGCTGGGTTGAAGATAGGACGAGCAAAGCCGCTATCTGAACCTCTTCCAATGCTCTTCCTTTTGAACGTTGACGACAACCAGTATGAGGGTTTTGTCTATGCCACAGTTAAGGGTGTTTACTTCCACATCTGCAACATTCCTTCTGGCACTTCACTGGATAAATTTTAAGAGACGCTTGACCGACTGTGAGCCAGAACAAACAAGGATTATTGGTTATGCATATAGTTTTTGTAACCAAGAACCTTATGGACATTACTAGCAACTGTAGCCAGTATTTTTTAGGCATGCTCTAACCAGCGTTAGAGCATGCCTAAAAAATACAAGGCTAGAGTTGGCCGATAACAAAATGGAACTCTTACTAATAAGTAGCAAAAAAATTGTTGAAAAGTAACGATATCCTCGTTGGTGGACGAATCGTTCTAGACTAAAAACTCAAGTTTAAAAACCACCTGATGTACGCTGGTGACAAAGCCAAACGAGTGGGGACTACTCTTAGGCTTATGCCAAACATTAACTGCTCTAGACAACTGATAAGAAAGCTTCTCGGTAGTGTTAGCACATCAATATTGATGTATGTGGCGGCACCCATGTGGGCCTCAGCTGTAAAAAAGCCATCTTATGTTAGATCTATCAAAACGAAATATAGACTGACAGCGTTGCACATATGCTGTGCTGGCACGGTGTCCGATGAGGCTGTAAATGTTATTGCGAGTAGAACGCCGATCAATTTTTCAGCAAAAGAGGTATCGTCTTTGCGTATAGCAACATAAAATGATAGTGACCGATGGACACGTGAAGACTTCATCATAAACATGTAGAATGGCAAGAAAAATAAGAAGCTTCCAACAACGGACGATAAACCTTTGTGATGATCTCTGACGTAACAGCATGGACAACAAAGAAACACGGTGACGTCAACCATCATTTCATGACGCAGATGATCTCAGGATATTTATGTTTCCGTGAATAGTTATACATGGTTAAGCACGTAACGGACCCAAACTGTGTCTACTTTGAAGGTTATGCCGAGAATGCAAAGCACGTGCTAAATGGATGCGCTAGGTTTGCAATCGCACGAAGACTTATTGAGCAGCATATGGGAGAATAAATCACTCAACATAGCCTCATGAAACTTATGCTGAGTTTAAAAGACAACTGTGATATAGTGAATGATATCATCCCAAGTACGATGAAACGACAGAGACAAGACGAACGAAGAGCAGCCTTGCTCAACACTTCGCAGCAAAACCACGAAAACACAACATTATAATCGAGAGAGTACTACACTTAACCCCTACCGTGCGAAGAAATGCTTTAATTTGTGGTACCGCAGGGATACAACAGAACCACAAGAGCCAGGGAGATGTTTTTACCCGGTAAATAATCCGCGTGTAACGCTTGGAAGGTCGGGTGCCAAGTATTTTTGAAAGTTTTCATCTTCCTACGAAAACAAAAAAAAAGCCTTATGTCCCCCATATATCAGGTGACCTGCTGATTTTAAAATAAATGATATACTGGCCTAAGCTGCCTGTGTACCAATTTTACGGGCCATTGACTAAAATCATTTTTTGTACGAGTAAGCCGTAAATTGCACTTTTGCGATTCAAAAATTGATTTTCCTATTGAAATAACAATGCCTACATAGTACATTATGATGCAAGGACGTAAGATAGGGTTTTTGGAGGTATGTGGAGTTTGCGAATCGAGGCACCAGCCGTGATTTGCACCCACATTAAGTCCAAAAAGGCTTACGTCCGTGCATTATATATTATTTTTTATTCGCCGCAAGCAAAATATTTAAAAAAATTGTTTAATCTAAATCATAATAAAAAATTTTATAAATTTTGAAATCAATAAATTTGTTATTTCTTTTCAAATAAATCGTACAACTATGACAACAAAGAATAACAAATATTTTAATTGGATTAGGAAATTTGGAATCCAAAGGTTGCTTTGATGAAAATTTCTATTTTTTATAGAAATTAAACAAATACAAATGTTTTTTACTTTTTTGACGTAACTATGACAACAAAATATATGCTTAAAAAGTAACACTTTAAGGCCGCAAATCACAGTAATAAAGCAACACTTTAATATGTAGGCGAATAAAAAAATTATTATTATTACTATTATTTCGAAAAACTACTTGGATAAAATATATTCCTAAAAAACATTTGCATATTTTATATAGATAGATAGATAGATAGAAGGGGGTGGACAGGTTGCGCGAAGTGGAACTTGTCCTGGCACGCAGACTCTTCGGTCCATGGTGCCGTGTCCGAGTTTGGCCTCATAACAACTATTCCACAAACCTTTCTGTCTGTTTAATAAAATCCAAGACCGACCGTATTGGCGACAGTTTTATGGCTCTAACTTTACAGTATCAGAGCCAAAAGTCCTAGCTCTAACATTATAGAAGGCCGGACATACACACAAAAAACGCTCAGAGTCCTCCTCCTCTTCAAGACAACATCCACAGATAGGACTTTCTATACGTCACATCGTGAAGAGATGTTTATCTAAATGTCCATGTCCTGTTAGTTCACGGATCACAGAGCTGAGAGTTTTCCTCTTCAAGCTTAAAAGAAAATTAAAATTTTTATCTGAAATGCTAAAAAACAGCTTACTTTGTATGCCTGTTGATGACGCATTCCACAGAGCATTCATCTTAAGGTCCGCACCATCCTTTAATAATGACAAAGCAGACTTTTTAGATAACCTTAGGGTGGGTTCTGGCCCAGAAAATTTTATGGCCGCTCCCGCCTTTGCAAGTTCATTAGCTTCTACGTTGCTCGGAATGCCACTATGACCCGGAACCGAACGCAGCGTGATTTTGTTGAGTTGCACTATCCTACTGAGGTTTTTTCTGCACTCCTTGAAAAGCTTAGAAGTAGTCTCTGGGCTTACAAGTGCTTTGATAGTTGTTTGGCTATCCGAACAAATGCAAATCTGTTTACCCTGCAGACGCAAACGTGTTATTACGTGTGTACATTCATTGATAACATACACCTCCACATGGAGGACTGTACAAAACCGTCAAAGCGAAAATTTATTGCTACTTATTGCTACATTATTTAATTTTAAGTATAACCCAGCTCCTGTACTTCCATTTAACAGTGAGCCATCCGTATAGAAGACGTAGATCTCGCTGGAAGACCAGTCAGACCAATATCCCTCACATTCCTCTCTAAAAGAGATGATCAGTTTAGCGGGCTTCTCAAGGTTATATACTTTGGTCATGACGTCACTATGCATATCTTTTTCAGGACAAACTGTCAGTAATCTGTCAAGAATGTGACCATGACCACAAGTTTTCACTTTATTTACCCACGTTCCTGCCACATGTAGTCTAGCCAGCCCTAGACTATGCCAGCCCTAGCCAGCCGTAGACAGCCCTTTTAGCTATGTACTCCACATTTAGATGTAAAGGAGAAAGACCCAACATGGCATCCAACAACAGTGTTTGTGTGGTGCGCATTGAGCCACTGATACCTACGCATGCCATTCTCTGGATTTATTTAACTTAGCACGGATGTACTGTTTATCCGTCTTAGGCCACCAGACAACACATGCAAAAGCAAGTGTTGGTCTGAATATAGCTGTGTAGATCCATAAGATGATTTGGGCCTGAGACCCCAATTACTTCCATAGGATCATTGCCAAAAGCAATAACAGCCTTATCAATTTTTTTTGCTAAATGACTATTCCAACTCAGCCTTTGGTCGAGATAATGCCTAAAAACTTTACCTCATCTGAATAGCTTAACTGCATACTGAAAAGATACAGACTTGGTGTTGCAGGCACTTTCCTCTTGTTGGTAAATAAGGCTACCTGCGATTTGGAAGGATGGACTGAAAGTCCTTGCTTCCCCACACCACTTTTCAACCAACTTCAGTGAATTTTGCACCAGATCCACCAGAGTGCAAAGGTCTTTCCCAATTGCCATTATGACAATATCGTCAGCGTAACCCTGAGAATAGGGTCTCGATTGATTCAGTCTATTAAGAAGACTATCAACCACCAAGCTCCACAGAAGAGGTGAGAGAACACCCCCTTTGTGGGCAACCTCGTTTTACAAAAACTGAAACAGTTCAACACACCCATTTCCACAAAGGTAATGCGGCAACTCAACATAGACACAATCCAGTTAGAGATCGTGTGGTTGATGCCATGTTGTGATGCTGCAGTCCTGATTGATTCGAAGGTGGCATTATCAAAAGTGCCTTCTATATCCAAAAAAAACACCCAGAGCGAATTTTTGGCATCAAGTGTTCTTTCAATTTTACTCACCAAATGATGCGAAGCTGTTTCTACCGCTTTCCCAATCTGGTATGCATGCTGATTGGTACTTAGTGGAAATTGTATTAAGGCGGTGTCCCTTACATAACGGTCAACCAGTCTTTCTAGAGTTTTAAGGACATAGAAGTTGAGACTTATTGGCCGGAATGAATTGGCTTCACTGTAGTTGTTTTTTCCTGGTTTAGGTATGAAAAACAACTCTAGCTTTTCACCACGCTTCTGGGACATATCCATATGCCAGACATGCTTTATAAATATTATGCAATTATTAGATGAGGCCATCCACATTATTCTGTAGCATGCATGGATAGATTCCATTGGGAACCGATTTGAACGGGTTGAAGGTATCTATGGCCCATCTCAGAGATCTGAGGTTCACCACATTCCCAGCCAAGATCCAGCTCTCTTTATTTGGAGAAACCCTAGGTTGTTCCTTCAAACCAGCAGTGGAACTGCTGCCTGGGAAATGTGTACAAAGCAGATGTTGTGCCGTTTCTTCCACAGATTCCGCATACCGCCCAGTTGGCCAAAGCAGTAAGCCTGGTTGGTATTTGGGTTCCTTTAAGAGTGCTCTATGAAGCCTTGCTGCCACAGGATAGCTCTCAATCGACTCACAGAACTTCTTCCAAGCAATCTCTCTAGCACCCCGAATACTGTATTTATATTCCCTCCGACTAGTACGGTAAGCGCTCCAGTCATCGGTATTATTTGTTCGCTTGGCTATTTTTGAAAGTTTCCTAACTGCAGATTTCAGCTTTCTAAATTTTCGGTTCCACCAGGTTGAGTTTGATTCATAATTGAACGACCTGAGTGGACAAGATTCTTCAAAACCCTTGACCACACACTCTTGAATACGGTATGCAACATTATCAATGTATTGTAAACAGTTTATCGATGGATCAACGTCCAGAAACATTTGGCTAAGAGGTGATCTGTACATATCCCAATCAGTTGACTTGGGATTCTTAAAACTTTCTTTTACCAATGTGTCGACCATAAGTTCAAAATTTATGCACTTGTGGTCTGAGGTGGAAATATCTTGCGATACTCTCCAATTTAGAACCCTTTCCACCAAAACTAGGCCAGTGAGGGTGATGTCAATTACTTTCTGCCTAATTGCATTTGAAAAAGTGAGAGCATTCCCCTTATTTAGAATTTCTAGGTTATTGTGCTGCAGAATTCCACCACTTTAACGGGTTCTTGGGTTGGAATGGTACCATCGTACGGTAAATACAAGGAAGCAACGACTACGTCGGTATCAACACCCTCGATCTTTATCGTAATTTTAACGGCAACAGCATCTTTGCCTGGGGTATAAGGATACCAAAAATGTCGTTTGACAAGTAAACGCACGAACGAGGGTTCTCCATAACTGTACCGACAAACACCCTGCCTTGTTTACAATTCCGGCCAAGTATATGATGTTTATTGACCCATGCTTCCTGAATCAGAACTATATTTGTATGCTGCATAACAATTGCTTGACGCAATTCAGCGGAAGCAGACTTGTTATGCTGCAAGTTTATTTATACTATTTTTAAGCTACCCATCAGATAAACTATAAAAAGAGAAAATCAGAAACAAAAAGAAAACCAAAACCTGCACTTCAGCTTAGTCGTTAGACCTTGCCGTCGTGCTGTATACAGGGGATGGACCTCCACATAAAGCAGGTCCCGCTTCAGCTTCGGGAAAAGACTCACATGACAAATGGTCTTGTTTGACCTGATTTATATTCTGATTTGAAGATTTACCCTCACCGGCCACTACCATTTTAAATCTTCAGCTCCATCTTTCGGCGTCACTGAGGTGTCGTGATCAACTGTAACACTTACCATTGCTTCAAGTCCAGCTTGAGCGATGTCTTTTGACATTGCCGTACTGGAGCTCTCTGCAGTGGGCGCTGTGTCTACTGTGACCTTGCTGTCCAAAATGAAATTGACCCGTCGCATGCCGTAGTATGGTCTCAGATCAATTTCCTTAATATCTTGTGCCAATTTTTCGTCAACACCACAGATGAGTATACAAGCAAATGGTTTTTGCTTTTTTTTTCACTGTATACCTTCCAGCCTGTCGTGTCCATACCAGGATTATATTTTTCCAGTCTGTTAAGAATTTTCGCGGGATCTTCTGGCAGACCAGGAATATACACCGTCGTTCTCACCGGTTTTGTTTAGCTCCCTCCCACACAGAGAGCTTAGGCGTAATTTGGGGGGTAGGGAAGAGTCAATGCAACACGAATAGTTTTGTGTTCCTCTTCCGTTAATGCTCCACTAGTCTGTGAGTCGTCAATAATTGCATTCTCTACCTCAAGACCCGCTACAACCGTTGCATAAGACAAAGGTACTGTTGTAGAGCCACGATGCAACGTTCGGGGTTTGACCCGATCATCAGTAGAGAAAATTCTGCTTCTTGTAGGTTTTTTAGCAGACTGCCTTATCTATGGTAGTGTATCCCCACTGTGTTTCCTCTTTTTATCCATGTAATTAACAGTTAGATTATCTCTTAGACCTGACTGGGGAGCATCCTTGTGCTCCACTGGCTTACTTTGTTTCTTCTTAACACGCCTTAACTTTTTGCGTTGATTTTTCGATAACGCACCTGCCCAGTGGCCTTCCTCTCGGCAGGTTGTTGATTGTTCACCTGTTTGTTGGGTGTACGCCGGACTCGGTGGTAGCTCATCTATAAGCTCTTTCAATTCTTCTGCGGCTCTTGTAGATTCCTCCTCTGCATCAAGATTGTCCATCTCAACGGAAACCAAATCCAGAAACAGGCGAACAAAGCCACAACAATAGAAATTAACATCAAAGAGAAAATAACCCACTGAAAACGGAGTTCATACAAGAATTTAGCAGACTTGTATTAAACTTAATTGATATTTCATCAATTCGTAATTAGATCGTAATTGATATTTTCAGTTATTTGAAAAAAACAACAAAGAAAAAAAAGAGAAAAAAAACGTATTTGTATTTATTGTTAAAACTGTGTGTAAATGATCGATCACTTTATTAAAATATATGAATGAATTATTGTTTGTACACTGGCTCTATGTTGAAACAAGATTTCCTGTTTGTTTCGTATAGAAATTATTATAATTTCGTATAGATATTATATTATTTCTATTCAAATTAACATTGTAATGAAGCGCTGCTTCAGTATGGAACACCGAAGTGGCATAGCAGGTCGCGTACCAAGCGAGGTTATTTTTTCACCCCAGGCTAGCGGCAGCCCTTGAGATCGAGAGAAGAACACCTGCTACTCCAGCACAAATAACTGTAATGTACGCGTAACATGAGATAATAACGGATGTAATTGAGAAATACAAGTGAGCTAAACAGACTCTGGCGACCCCCTATTACGAAAGAACCGCGATCACCACGTCCAACCCCACATTCAAACACACCCTCACACGCTCTCGCACCTCATACACTCACACACACACACAGGCACGTGAACACCCATACCTAAGTCCATTCATATATACATACATACTCATATATAGTTATTGAGGAGATCCAATAATCGTAAGTAATAATTATTTTTAATTTAAGTTCTTTAAATTAGTAAAGGTATTTTAGTATTTTGGATTTTGATTTCAGTTTGGTTCCAATAGAATCAAAAATAAATAAATTTGAAAATTTGTTTTATTTGAAATTAATTTAATCTGTAGGAATTCGTTCAATAGTATACTTCTAGTCTTTTTCTCTATTGATATTACTTTCCGTGTTAATGGTGACAGTATGGATACCTATGTTCACTGGAAGGGGTTTCTTAATACACCAGGAAAACACTAGATGGTAACACCCAAAATCGATTTTTACTCATTGCAAGATTTTTGGTTGGCCAGTTAAATAATTGATCGTCATAGTTGACCGACAGATCCGGGACATTAATCAATAGTTATACATGGACATTAAATTTGAGCAATACGCAATACGTTCCGATGGAATCGCAGAGTTAGAAGTAGTTGCGACAAATTTCCCATTTAGTAAAAAGGTTGTTGATTAATGAAACAAAACTGGTAGGTTAACTTAGGTTCCTATATTTGGTAAAAAAAAATGGTGGAAGAAATTTTCAGACCAGCCCAGACTCTATTTGGTTGGTGATAAACATCCAAGCATAATTTCGGTTATTTGTTACCTTAAGATTTTGAACAAAACTCACATGCATCACCCGAACACCTACAACCCCACACTCCTTCCTCCCTTCCAGATTAGTCGTCCATTTCTCCTCATACCATTAAAACAAAATAACGGTGGCTCATGCGGTGGTGATTAATGCTGGAATATAAGATATGCCACTGGTGTATCCCGCCAATTAAAATGATCTCCGGTGTAATAATCCAGTTTTTATAACTGCCGACGCTAGCGTAGGCGATGGATTGTCGCGCCAATATATGTAAAATGAAACTTCGTGTGGACTTTTAAATTTAATATCGTTCGCTGCACCGGGTATTGGTCATACCATGAAAATTTTTTGCCACGATTTAGTGTTAACACAACTCCAATACCATTCACTTGGTTACTAAGGCGTAATAATTTTAACCCGTATTTTCATCCAAAGTACATCCAGAATAGGTTCAATTAACACTATTGCTATCTTAATATCGGTACAACTGATTGTACCCGTTTTCGATATGTTTTCACACGGGCTACCGTTTCCTTGCCAATTAATTCTTGTTCTTCCCGCTCTTTTTATTTCAATTTACTTTTCCGTCACTGGAAAACCCGTAGTTCCCTTATTATTTATTTTTTTTTATTACTAACTCATCAACTGCCGTAACATAATCGCACGAAGTCGATTGCGCGCACAAGGCGTATACAACACCTACAATATTTTATAGGATCCAGCAAAAAAACGATTTAACCTAGATCAAGGTGTCCTTGTCGTGTTTGTATCTTATTGACACACAAAGAAAAACCAAATTTTTATTTTGAATTACAAATTGTTACAATATTCGATTTTATTGGTAATATTTTATTGGTAATATAATTTTAATATGTTTAACGCGAAAAAATAAATTAATCTTAAAGTATGTACACCGCCATATGCACAACAACAAACAAACAAATAATTTTTTTTTCTATACCATTATCTTAACACTTAAAATAATTTAATTACACTCAAAATAAATTGTATTTAACAGTTAATTAATTTAATCCGGATTACACAAAACATTTTTTCTATAGAATTAGACTTTAAACGAGAATTAACATATTTTTTTATTTGGACTTCTTAGTCATTCACAATGTGCTATTTTATTTTCTTCTTTTTTTGTTTCTTCTTGCACTCATAATTAATTTAAACAAAATTTGTGATCTAATGTTGCTATAAAACACGAAAACTTACTCACAGAATAAAAGAATTTCCAATTTCCATAAATATGAAGTTTTTAGAAACTAACAAAAATGGTCTCCAATATCAAATTTGTTTGTTTTCCATCATCACTCAATTGATAGTCCAACTATCTGCTAATCCAATCAGAAACCAATATCAATCTGACAACAATAATAAGAAAAAAAATCAGCGACTAAGAGAGCCTCTATACGTAGCTAGCGTATTTATAGGCAACAGTCTCGACTGCTTTTACATCATAAATTATTTAACA